>MU222086.1:35635-48136 GCA_018584345.1 Thuja plicata | reverse complement strand
GGAAGCTTTATGACACAAATAAATAGAATTAACTAATCGAAGCCTTCAGAAAATGCTGAAATTTCAACCTGCTACAAAGATGATGCCGACAAAGGCTGAAGATGGTTGAATTTTAAAAATCTAAAACCAACCCAGTTCAGGAAATCAAATTTCCTATCTCCAACAGAAATCTTAGCTTTTCACAATGTGTTTTTGATTTTCTACCAAAGCCAAATCCGAAAGTTAGGTAGTTATTTTTTAGTTAGTTTATTGTTTTTTCAAAATATTTTGTAATAAGAGTTGTCTTTTCACCTTAAAGAGGTGTGAAAGCCACTCAAACACATATATATACATAATGTAAAATGTAAAGAGAAGACAATAAAATATAAGATAATTTCATATATTTGGATATTTTTAATCAACATGTATAACATGGACCTGGATGTACTATTTTTTCAAAATCAATAAAGATAAGACCTTTTTCTTTCACATGTGTAATAGTTTTATTATCATTTTACAATTAGTCCCTCGGATAAACCAATAGAAATTCTTCAAAGTGATAGTTTGATGTGCATGCTTCCTGATTTGATTCATAGTCTATATTCTCAATTGGTTTCCTCATTTTGCATGGTTAAATTCTATTGATTGAGGCCTCGGTCAATTGGGCTGTCATCTGAGAAGTATTACCTTTTTGAAATATCTCTAAATTTGTTTTAGGTTGCATGTACATTCCATAACACCTTTGAAGTGATAAATTTTCTTGTAAAACTGTCTCTGAGGTTGAACATAAGATCGGAATGATCTTGACTCTATTGCCCGTGATAGAATAAGGCACTGGTCTAATCATTATTTGGATTATAGTTATTCAGTTCATTGTTATAGTTTTGTGATATCTTATCTATCTATTTATTTTAATTTACATACATATTTACTAAAAAGTCTTTCAATTACTCAAATTATTTCAATTTACAGTTCATGATATATTGATTTCAGTTATATTTATTTCAAGTTACTTGCCATACTTTGAGAGACAAAAGTTTGAGTTCCATACACAAGTTATCTGCTATAAAAAGCCAGTTCAGGTGAAGGTTCACCCGCCTTGGTCCTGCAGAGCCAGAAGTGTAGGGGAAGAGGATCATAATCGATCATTCCCATTAGTTGGCCAAAAACAATTGGTTTTCTAAACATTGGATTGGCAAGTCCATAGGAAATCTAATTCAGCATTTTTGGGCACCAACATCATGTAAGTCCAGTTCACTCTTGGTCTGCTTATTCTTTTATGTTCAAAATTTTTTCCCTTCAAAAGGAATAGATGTATGGAAGAAGGATAGGCCTATAATTTATCAGATAAATGAGTTTATAGCATAATTGGGAGATAATTTTGAAAGCATCATGGATGCATACTTTGAAAGTTTCATAGAGAAAATGTAGAATAGATTCAGAATTCCCAAACAATTGGTAGAATACTATAAGGATGATATATGCTTCCTAGTTGACTGTGACAAAGTATACATCCAATTAGTCAAGCCTACGATTGCATGGGTGAAATCTCTTGCATATGAGGTTAACATAGATGAGACCAGAGACATTATTGAAGCTCTTGTAAATGAGCATGTTGATCCTAAAATATTTTGGTAATTATGAAGAAGATAAGGGCATAATATCATTGGAAATTGAGATTCCCAAAATCTCGAAGAGAGGAAGGAAGAGAATTGAGAGGTTTGGAAAGAAATATGGCAAGCCATCAGACTCTCCTCCTTTGATCACTGAAAGCAAAGAGGATGACATAAAGGTAGAAGAAGAAGAACTTGAGAAAGAAGAGGAAGAGGTAGAAGCAGAACCTCCTAAGAAGAAGAGGCTAGCCCCCAAGAAAAAACCAAAGGTCTCTACCCCCATCTTCACTGCAAACAAACTGAGAAGATCTAGAAGAAAACTGATATTGCCTAAAGAAGATGATGCAGAAGATACATTTATTTTCAAGAAGCCACCACTTACCTTTGAGCAGAAGCTTGAAGAATTGAAAGAAGGTAGTGGTATGTCGAATCTCAGATCACTTAAATATGCTTCCAGAACCAAGGATGAACAGAAGATGATTGAGGATGCATTAGTAGTGAAGATGGAAAGATGGAAGTATGATCCATCTGAATTGAAAAGCCATATGACTAAAGACCTTCTCAAGGCAATCACCATTCACTGGAACAATGTAGTTCAGATTGAAAAGGACATCATAAAACAAACCTTGAAGAAATTCATGCCTACTTTGATTGATAAAGAGGTAAAAGATGCTATGTCTAAGTATGATAGTAATTACACTCCAAGGTTTAGGAATTTTCAAATTTTGAGCAAGAAAATAGAGGATGTTGTGCAGACCACAACAAAGTTATGGAAGTCAATTTTTTATGACAAGGGAGATGATAAGACAGAGAAACAAAGTACAAACCCTCATGTATAGGTTAAAGATGAAGAACTACTTGAGGTACAGACCATTGAATAGTCTAATGTAGAACAGATAGCAGTAGAAGTGATGGCATCCCTACCCCAATCACATATTCAGAGTATATTATCTCCAAGCAAGGAAAAATTCACAGAGTCTACATCAAGTTTAGTAGGAACCAAGCATCAGGCTCTACCTACTACTAGGCCAAGCCAGACCGAGTCACAAAAGGACACTGAATATTTCTAGAGTTGGTATTGATTATGTAGTTGGTGCATTAAAAGTTAATGGCCTACTTCAACTGAACACTGAGGACAAGGATGAGGATGGAAAAGGTAAGGAAATCCTTCCTTCACCTAAACCCAAGGTCAAGGGTAAAGAAAAGGAAACAATTACTGATGAAGTTGACCTTGAGGAAGACATTGTGATTCCTAATTGGAATCATTCCAGCCTGATAGCCAAGCAGATGGACATCCTTGGGGAGCTATGGAAGAAAAGAGAAAAAAAATAGAAGCTCCGAGATGAGAAGAAAAGGAACAGAGTGCTAGAGGACATCAAAGGTATATTCCTTGATTCACTAGAGATTGAAGTTGTGTGTGAATTTATTACACCTTCATGAGATTGATTTATTTAACTAAAATTATATGGAAAAACATAAACAATTTAAACTAAAGAATTGCATTTAAATCACTAAACATCTCATGGCTCTCTAACTAGTATGTTAGTAAAGCTCTCAGCCTTAATCTCTACTAGTGACAATCCTAGACTGAGAAATTGATAAAAGTATATGCCTAATCTAGCTCAATTATCTCAAATGATAATAATTGTGAATTCAAATGCTCATGAAATACTCTCCATAATGCTCAATTTGATATGAAACTCTCAAATATGCTCAAGATTTCTATGAAAATTCCTATAGGTTTTATGCTTTGCATTCAAATTTTCTAGGATATATGTTATGCTTAAAAATGGCTTGTATTTATAGCAAATTCCCAAGTGTAGGGGGTAGAGTTAATTGATCATGATTAAGCCTTGGTTGAGTGAAAGGCTTTGAGATGGTTTTAAATTGGAGGACAATTTAAATGATTGTCTCAAAGGTTGAGACAAAAAGACAAATTTGAGTGATTGAGATTCAAAGTTGAAAATGAGTGATTGAGATTCAAATTTAGGAGTGATCCATGAGCTTTTGTGTTCTCAATTCCCATTGGTTGTTCAAATTCATGTTGAAAGATATTAGGATTATTTAATTCAATCAATTAATTAAATTAGCCATGTAAGGATGAATAGGTTCAATTTGATTTTTGATTAAAACTATACAATTAATTGATTAAAATCAATTATATAATTTTGATTCATCCTTTTAGGATTATATTTGATTATTTGATGTCATGGTTAATTAATCCTTTGATTTAACTTGATTTTATCCACTTTGATTGATAAATGTCCATTTGAATTTATTTTAATCTATTTTGAAGCATTTGGCTGAGATTTGCAGATATGGATGATTCTAAGACACATGCCCAGTTTTGGGTGTCTAAAAATGCCCCTCTTTGAATTGATGTGTGAAGCGCAATGATTCAAAGAAAATTTAATGTCCTAATCATTGATTTGATACTGATTGATTGATTGATAAAATTGATCTGATAATCTGATTGATTTGAAACCCTGATTGATTGATACAACTGCTCTGATTGATTGATTGATACATTGATCTGATTTGATAACCTGATTGATTGATTTGAAGCCCTGATTGGTTGATACAACTGCTCTGATTAATTGATTGATAAAACTTGATTCGCAGCTCTAATTTGAAACTCTAATTTAATTTGATACCCTGATTTGATAACTGATTTGATTTGATGCAAAATGCCCCACTGATAAAAGTTTGAATTTTCAATGCCCCGAATTTGATAGATATGATGATGCCCCCTCATAAATGAAACAGATTGATCTCTAGATGCAAAATATGATGAGACTAATGTAAAACAAGATCCAAGATGATTTCATTTCTAAAAACATTGACGATGACAATGATATCACAACATGCCCCAGTTTGCATAAAATGCAGATTTAGGTCACATTGGGTAAAAAAATCCCTCCAAAATTAGGTTTACTAGCTTAAATAGGTTGAAAGACCCAAATTTACCATTCATTTTCACTTTTGACTGTTGATATTTTTGCTCTGATCCTATGAAGATAATCATCCATGGTTGTTCCTATTTGAGAGCATCGGTTCGAGAGAGGATGTCGATATCAGAGATCACTGGATTACGGACCTCTAGTGAGTGATTTTGATCCTCTTGGTACATTTATTTCTTGCATTTAATAGCATTTATGTCAATTTTGCATGCTTTTAAAATTATTTCTTATTAAATGTCGTGTATGATAGTTTAAGCCATGCCTAGGGTAGTAAAACACCGTCTCCGCACTTTTAAATGTCGCGTAGGAGAAGTTAAGCCACACCTATGAGCTAGGTCAAAATTGTTAAACCAAGTTTAAAATGATGCTTTCCAAAACCTCATGTTTTAAATGTCACCTAGGAACACTTAAGTAATGCCTAGGTTGATAAAGTGTTGCTTAAATGATGAAGCACCGCCTCTGATGGTTAAAATGATGTGTATGATGTTTAAAGTAACATGTAGTTTAAAATGTCATGTGCACTTAGCCAAGTGATGCCTAGAGGAAAATGTGATAAAATTTTGATTTGAAATTCTCAAACTATTTGCGTATTGATCATCTGGATAAACAATTTGGTTTCCAAGATAGATAGATCTGTTGTAGTAATGCAAAAAAGTGATTAGGATATTAGGATAATCGTAACAATGAATGTTTGATTTGTCAATTTGATAGGATAGAAAATTGATAGGATAGATAACTGATCATACTGGTCCATGTCTTAAGATCTAGAGGTAGGAATAATAAGTTGATTGCGCTCAAGAAGAGAAAAGATTGATTGAATTAGGATAATCCATTGATAGAAAAACTCTGATATTATTCCCTTGATTTGCAAAACAGGCACATTTCTATAAATTATATGTACAAAATCTAGCTTCTTGGATCTTAGATTTAGCTCAGGAGCTAACAGATCCAGAGTATAGAGTCATTGAGCTGTGGGTTTTGAGCTTCCTACTAGACATCCCTTGGTTTTAGTTGAATCGAGGTCTATTGACAGCTATGGCAGAGCGATGGCACTCTGAACATAATACCTTCCACTTGCCACTCGGGAAGATGACCATCACTCTCGAGGATGTTTAAAAATTACTCTGTATCCCTACTCATGGGGAATGAGTCTATTATGATTTAGTTTATGATGGGAGTGTCTGCAGATGGGTCTTTGATGATGATACTATCAGAGATGATATAATTACATGGGAATAGTTTGTTTCTTTCCTGACATTGCCAGCAGTGTTAGGTGTTGTGATAGGAGGTTTACTCCTTCCTGATCATCGAGGTCAAGGATTCTCCATTGGATGTGGCCACATTCTTGAGGATTTGATTGCACAACCTCAGTGTTTTGATTGGGGATCATGCGTGTTAGTGAAACTATACCATGATATGCATGAGATTGTGTATAGATCGAGTTGTGGAGTATTAGCTGGTGCAGTTCTACTTTAGTTATGGATATGTGAGCATATACCCATTACAAGACTGATAACAGTGCATGTTCAAGGCTGCAGGTGTCCTTATGCCTTTTTGTACGGTGGCATGGTTGTTTAGCATCATCTGGGAAAACTTGATTATTGGCATCGTATGATTGATGATATGGATCAGGTCATGTGGCGACCATATTTGGGATGTGAGAGTTGGTGGGAGGACGATGATGAGCTCCCATACATGTTTTCATTGAGGTGGATGATTGGTCGATCACCACTCATGATTGAGAGATTCTAATTCAAGCGAGTATCCAAGCAGTATGGCTGAGTATAGGACATGCCTCAGGGTATGACCCTTTATGCACAAGTACAGGCCGAGTGGTCTATGTGGGGTGTACAGATTGATTTTCAGTATGTGTGTGATGAGATTGATAGATTGATCTTCATCAGATGGGACATGTTAGAGCACATAGCAGATGCAGGGATGTCCATGGAGTACAAAGAGTAGTTCTCCAGACATAGATTCATGAGGTTTACTGACCCAGTAGAGCCTATCCTAGATGTAGATGACACATTAGGTGATGAGTGCGGGGATGGAGGTGATGGTGGTGGTGGCAGGAGATGGAGACGATGAGCTCCTAGAGTGTAAAGAGCTCCTAGGGTGATTGGTAGAGGATGGGTGGGACCTCGGACTTGGGGTGGTCATGTCAGAGCGAGAGGTAGGGGATTCAGGCTAGCTTGACAGGCACATGGATCTGGATTAGTTCAGCCCCGGCCAAGGGTTGCATGGGGACAACAAAGATAGAGAGTTTGGTGACATGCTCATATTGCAGCTGCTAGATAGGTTCCAGGAGCACAGGCTCCTCCATAGGTACATACACAGTAGGTTTTGCTAGTTTAGGGATAGATTTTGGCACAACAGGTGCCTCCTCAGATATCAGTTACACTGTAGGTGATAGTAAAGGCTCCTCAGGAACCACAGGTACCAAAGTCTCCACAGGCTATAGATGTCTTGACTCAGGATGTGCAGACTTTACATACAGGGCTGACAATAGTAGTTAGTCAATTGGATCATGTGGCCATGATGATGTAGCAATTTATGGTGATGATGTCACAGAGGCATAGTGTGGAAAGTACCAGTGAGGGACCACAAACTACTTAGGATAGAGCAGATGATAGAGGGCCTGATGGGACAAGAGATGGTTCAGGTATAGGTGATGGATCAGGTGCCCCTACTGGGTTTTGATATATATGGATATGGATCCACATTTGTGATGTATCTTGTTATCATGGTTTATTGATTTGATCAGGATTATGTTGATGTATGATGTTTATGATATTGTATCTTGGTATACATATTTGATGGATCATGATTTGATGGACATTTATATGATGACTTTCCTTGATTCACTTTGATATGCTGATGTTTAGATGTGAGATATATTTTATGCACATGTCTATATGATGTTTTATGGATGCATTTTACTTTCTATGATGCTATTGATGCAGTTTATCTTACATATGATATAGATTTGATGGATGAAAATGATGTATGCACTTATTCCTATATGTTGTTCAGATTTTATATGAATGTAATGCATTGATGTATGGATACATGGATAGAGATGGATTATTATGAATGCAACTATGTTTTGGATTTTGAAATTTATGATGTTGATATGAAATGCACTACTTAACTAAAAGTATGCAAATGGATAATAATTAATGATTCTTGTATTTTCTTTTTCTGATATGAAGATAATGATTAATGCTATGAATGCAATGCAATGCAAAAGATAATCTCACACCATTGATTGAACCAAGGATAGTTGAAAATTGAATCCCCCAAATGAATTAATGAATCAAGATTGGAATAATTAACCCCCTTCAATTGGAAAAATACTTAAAATAATGCAATTAATCTATCATGAAAATGCAATGCAACTAATTGTCACTAGTTATTTGCGAAAGAACTGCAAAAGAGATATATTTTCATCATTGAGCATTGTGGACCTAGGAGTTGATACAATCCTTACTGGTGCCACTACGATCATAAGAATATGAATATGAATTTCATCTCATTTGGTAACCTCTTTTGGAACCTAGTATAACCCTCACTAGTTGAATAACCAGCTATGGGAGTATGAATACCGGTTTCAACAGATTCAATGTTGCAAGTGGATTTTGGTATTAAGATATGAAAGATCTAAATAGCCAAGGTATCCTTTTTGCATAAACAAACAAAGTTTAACCGTCCTTCCTATTAGTGTGTGTGTGTGAAATAGTGCACCTGTTACCTACGACACAACACTTCAATAGATCATTACATTAGTGAAAATGAGGTTAGTAAAGCATAGAAATCCACTAAAATTGACCTATTGCTTTCTAACTAGGAGAAGTGTGAAAAAAAAATAATAACCCTCAGATTATGCCTTTTCCAGTGACATATACAACCTAGCATGAAAGATTCTATTAAAAACAAGAAAGATAGTTAAATAACAGGCATTCTAGTTCTAGAAATGAGGATTACAACAATGCATGAATATGAAAACCAAATGTTACATGAATCTATATAAATCCTAACAACATAACAATGCATTTTCAATCTAAAAATGAAGGCTTATTTGTTCTCAAAAACTCCTATTTATAGAATAAATAAGGAGAGAGAGGGGGGACAAGGATCATTAATGGAGTTGCAAAACTCATTAATGAGGTGTAAGAGGAATAAATGCCAAAGACATTAAGGAAGCATGGGCTTGAGGAATATGCATTAAATGCAAGCATTTAAGAGGCATGGAAGGGTCATATGCATTAAGTGCAAGCACTTAAGAGGCATGGAGAGGGTTAAGAGTCAAGCTTGAGAAAGTTGACTTTCTCAAGTGGGTTGAGTTCTTAATCACATTTTTAGGAATGTGACATCATTAGGAGGTGGGTTAGAGTGGGATTAAGATTAGGATTAGATTTAGCATGGGGAGAATAGGTTATGATGGGTTTGAACCCAGGGTCAAGGTGGTTGAGATAGGTTAGGTTAGGGTTTAGGAGAATATTAATGAAATAAAATATATTAAATATATTCATTCAAAAATAGGAATATTAATTATTTAAGCTTTTAATTGCTTTAGATAATTAATTAGGACTATAGCCAATTAATTAGATTAATTTAGGCTAGAAGATAGGCTTTGCAAGTGATTTGATATAATAGGGATTTATTTAATTCATTTTAAATTAATTACCTTAGCCATGTTTGATTTGAATTGATTTGATTAGCTTAGGTGACTAATAAAATTTAGTGATTACATCACTTAGGAGATTAAATTTGATTTGAATGAATTATGTCAGCCGATTGAAGAGTTATATGAACATAATTGGGGGTATGATCACACTTAGGGAAAATAGGGTCTATGGTCAGAGCAGAACAAATCCAAGTGGTTACATTTTCCCCTCTTTGAATTGATGTGCGAACAATGCATTGATTCAAAGAAAGTTTTTGATTTGATGTTGACTTCATAAAGATTGAGAATTTCATTCACGATTGAATGAAATGCCTGATGAGATCAGTCTTGCACTTGTTTGAACTAAACTGATAGAATTGAATTTGAAATTGGTTGTCATCCAAAGTTTAATAAAAGATCTTAAAGATACCAATTTTGAACTTGGTTTTCATCTGAAAGTTGATAATACGAATTATGAACTTGGTTGTCGTCCAAAAGTTAGTATGAAGCTGCCAGGAGCTTAGTAAGAATCTTTTAAAATGAGGAAAAACAAGATATCCAACTTATGAGAACCAAATATTTCTATCCAATAGTTCCGACTTAGTCAAGGAAACTGTCATGCCCCTAGTTGTTTGATAACGAAGTCATTTTTAATGTTGTTTCGAGCAAGAATTTGATTGACGATAGTGTGATCATGCCCCCTTAGGAATGAAATTGAAGGAAAGAAATAAAATCCCTCTGTGGAAAGAACGTATCACTTGCAGGGATCAGTTAGGTCAAGAAAGAATGGATTAGAAGAAGTGAAGAAAGAAGGTGCGTTTAAGAGTAAACACACATTTTACCAAGTCAATCACATTTAAAAGGTGAGTTCGATTTTGTTCCTGATAGATCAAAGATTTCAGAAGTCATTGACATCAGTAATAGTTTGATGATGTAATTAACTTGGATTTAGAAGAAAATTGAAATCATTTTGATCTCAAAGTCCTTATGTTGTTACTTTTTTCACAATGCATCATGCAATCTCTAAATGCAGCTATATGCAGACTCTTACGACTTGTCACTAATTGGCAGTTTTTGGACATTTTTATCATCATTTGGCACTTCTCAGAATGGATACCACTGGATAGTACAACCATCACTAATACCCACTGATATTATGAAAGTATGAATACTATATTTTATTGAAATGTCAGAAATAGACTTAGGCATTAAGGCATAGAAGCCAGGATAACAAAATAGTCACCTTCCTTTTATTATATCAGATTCTATGTAAGGCAAGATATTGGAACCGTAATGACCTTGAAAATTCATATCCTTGGGTACATTATCCTTCGTATACCTCAGTGAGAATATGAGTTAGAAAATAGACAAGAAAATTGTTCCAACCTCACCGTAGTTTACACATAACGAAGATCAAGATATATGTGGCTATCCACTCATGGTGGCAGCTCTTACCATAAACATCCAAGTTAGGTGAAATTTATAGGATCATTTTGGAACAATCACCATACGCATAAAACCAATAAAATTTTATGCCCCCTGTCCTTGCAACTCTTTTTCTTTGCACAGACGTCATGGAGTAACTCGAAAGACATAACAACTATCAATTAAGAATCAATCAAATAAAATCCATAATTGCTTAGATGCCCCCTAGTGAAAACATCATGGGTACATAAAAGAGTCATAATCAAACTGTGTTTAGGTAGTATTGAGAAATACTATTGATCATCTTTCAAGCACAGTAGAGATTCATCAATCAAAAAGTTAGGAATTCAAGCAATATGTGTTCCATGTCTGTGCATAACATTGTTCCTATTTGCAATCCAATGTAGGTTTTAGGAACACTGTTCATGTTAGTGCAATGTTTGTGCTAGATAGGGGGTTCGTAAAGAGACACCCTTGTTTTGTGAAAGTGATAGTTTTGTAAAAGCATCGAGAAGAAGTGTGTCACGAGACAAACCATCTTATGACGACCTAGCAGACGCAACCTAATAATGCTAGCAAAGATGTCCCCGGTGCAGAATGACCCGATCCTAAGATAGACATGCAAACAAATCCCAAGTGAGGATAAGATTCTCTTAAGGAAACAAAGTCAACTCTTAGCATAGGTATAATCGTGAAGGCCTAGTATCAGCAACGTATTGATAGATAGAGCGTAGAATACAAGTGACACATGATTGCCAGTGTGTAGAAGATTTGTAAAGGATTACCAATTCTCAAGCATGATCTCATTTGTGTGCCCCCAATGTCTAGAAAGATGTAGGGTGTTACAGATGGATTGATAGATCAGAAGTGGAGCGAAAAAAGTGGATGAAGTGGGTGAATGTCACCCTCAAAGAGAGTCTTCTCAAGATTACCCAAGCTAGGGAAAAATACTATAGAAATGTAGGCTCATACAACGGTGCTAAATGCCAGATAGGATAATGACCTGATGTCATGAAAAGTATGTAGGATATCATGTAGTCCAAAATAGTGGACATGTCAAGAGAGTTCTTAGAACTTGTGTTTCATTTTATTTTGTTCTTCCTTTTGATCAAGACCAAGGGGTAAACTGATAGGATAGCACCATCAAGATAACGGATGATGTAGGATTAGTGTGAGGGTAGTGAATTTAGACTTGGGATAAGCAAGATCATGATAATGTGCAATGGATAAGAGTAAGTGAGTAAGATATACAATTTGTTCATGAATAGGCCCAACCTTGTCAAGATCACTAGATGGAAAATGGATGAAAGATCTGAGGGATATGATGTCATGGAAGGAACTTGGCCCCAAGTGAAGAGTGCAAGTAGGAGGAATTAAGTGTAGCGCCTGTTTGCCAAGTTTTCATCATGGTACTTATCCAAGGCACCACAAGAAGTGGTTTTCATCATAGGATGAATATTTTTCTCTTTACTTTTATTACCAAGGTGCCTGTTTACCAGGTTTTCACCGAGGCACTTTTTCTTTTTTTTTATTCTTTTATTATTTTTTCTATTTTTTTTTGGATTTCAAGGAGGAACTTATGCATCTTTCTCTTGGGATAGTGCTCTTTTGAAATATATTCTATGATAGGCCAAGAACACTGAAAGTATGCTCAAAGATGTCGATAGGGTGATGAAATGGAGGATAAGGAAGATGGAAGCCAAGATTTTATGCAATGGACTGGATGAGAGAAAAAGAAGGAATGTAAGGACCCAATATGGAAGGATAGTAGGTGACAAGATCAACATAAACACACTCTTTGAAGGGTAGTGTATGGATTGAGTTTTTGATGTATGAATGGGTAGGGATCTTGGTACAC
>MU222086.1:4382-19015 GCA_018584345.1 Thuja plicata | reverse complement strand
GGATTACGTTTGCAAACAAAGATCACATTACAACGAGGTTTCAATCCCTTATTGGATTAAACCTTGGCTTACTCAATTCACATGTGTTTAGCCTTGATTCTCTGAATAATTCCATGGTTCTCTTTCCTGCACACTAAACTCGAGCATCAGTAGTCCAAGGTAATAAAATCACATGCAATATATATATTTTTTCAAATTATAATTAGCAACATCCATCAATAGCATGATTACATTCCCAATTGCAAATTTTCATACAGAAAGGTTTAAAACATAAAATTTTCATAATCATCATGACATAACATCCATGAAATAATCAAGCCCCATCATGATTCAATCTTCTCATTAGTTCACTTATCTAAAAATATATAATCAAAACAACCATCTGATCTAGGTCTAATCTATATCAAAATGAAATCCACACAATCTAATTATCATCATAACATAGTATCTCGAGTCTCTGTCAGGATAATCAAAAAGTGTATCAATGTATCAACACATAAATATCAAAGTGAAATCGAGCAGTAAGACTGTGATGGGTCGGGGTGAGGCCTCATAGTGGTAACAAAGGAACATGAGTGTCTTGTGGTACCTCAAAGCTTGGTACATAGCGCTCTCCTTGATATTCAAGATTCTCCATGCTAACATGTAATAATCTTTCATAGGACCATGGTTCTAGTTCTATTTCTTCTGTTTCATCACTCCCTTTGTCAGAAACTGGACTATCACTTGAAGCAGGGTTTGTTGATTTATTACTAAAGCCTAGCCCCGTTTTATCTTTAGTATCCCTGGATTATATGTGTACTGGTTCAATGAGTCCTTTTCCTTTGTCACTTAAAGGTACTTTTCCTTTATATCCCATTTGTTTGAGGAGATCATATCCTTTCCCATACTTCTCTGGGGATATTTCCACATGTTTTACCTCAGCTTCCATCAGTTCTCCTTTGTAAATCCAAGCCAAGACTGCATGTTCTTCTGTGTTATCTAAAGAAGATGTGGATGTCTTAACCATGCTAGATGCTTTATGTATTTTTGGCGTTTGAGATGCAGTAGCTGTGAATGATGAGGAAGGTTTTCCATAGGATCTTGGTGATACTAGGAGCTCTGTCAATGACAGGGTCGTGTCCAGCTTGTATTCTCCCATACATGTTTCTTCAAGTTTTAAGGTTTTTCCAAAAAATTGCATCACCATGTCTTTGGTAGTCTCGAGAGAAATCTCATCTTTAGCCTCTTTTTTATGCGGAACCATACTACCTGCCTTGATATTGTTGCAAGTATAATTGGCATCTGCAGGGATTGTCATTTCGACCCCATTATGTGGGAACTTGATACATTAGTGGAAGGTAGATGGTACAGCTTGCATTTCATGAATCCAGGGTCTTCCTAATAGTATGTTGTAAGCCAGAGGTAAATCCAGGACCTGACATATGACATTACTTTCAACAGGCCCGACTCTGATGGGTAGAACAATAAGACCTTTAGAGGATCTTTCTTCCTCATCATAAGCTTTGATAGTGATTTTTGTTCTAGAGTCAATGGTTTGTTCTGAGAGACCTAGTTTCCTAATTAGATTAAGGGTACAAATATTCAATCTTGTGCCTCCATCTATCAATACACATCTAACACAGGATTTATGAATGAGGACCTCAATATGAAGGGGTTGATTGTGTGGATGTGTCAATGATTTATCATCCTCTTTAGAAAAGGAGAGGTAATGTGGCACTGAGATGTGATTAACCATTGCTTGGAATTTGTCCACATTAAGGTCCTTTGGCACATTTGCGGCATGTAGGGCTTGTTCAAGAATTTCCCTATGCACTATGGAGATTTTAAGCAGCTCAAAGATGGAAATTTTAGCAGAGGTTCATTGCAATTGATCCACCAAGTTGTACTTTGTTGCATGAGTAGTAATTGTTTTTTTTGCCGCTGTCAATTTAGGGATAGTGACAATGGGTACTTTATAATTTATTGTTGGTTTTGATGGAGAATTGGGTCCTTTAATCGTGACCTGTGCTTGAATTTGGGTCACAACATTTGATTGGGAAGATGTGATTTGAACACCTTTGATAGTGACCACATTAATTGATTCAGTTTTAATGTCTAGCATGTTAATCACGTTATCATTTTTAGAGTAGGCGTAGTTCACCTCATTCCTTTTCCTTTAGATGCTTACCCTTTCTCGTAGTTAGGGAATGACTTGTTAAATGTTGTATGATCTTCGTTCATGGTGTGTCCTTCCACTTTGATATTTCCTCCTTCGATAAGGTCTTGAATAACATGTTTGAGTTTAAGATAATTTTTATTCTTGTGTCCTTTGTTCTTGTGAAAGACACAGTAAGAATTGTCGTCCCACCATCTTGGTTTGAACTCTGGCTCCCATGGTTTGGAATCTGGGATTGTGAGAACTTTGTTGTCTAATAGTGTCTTCAAAATAGTTTCAAGAGGCTCTCCCAAAGGAGTGAATGTTCTCTGAGGCTTTGAAGTCCATTGTCGACCCCTATTATACTCGTTGTTTGCTTTAGGTACAGGGGTTGTTAACCTTGGCATCTTTTCTTGCTTTCATGCTATTTGTTAGGTTGAACACCTCAGGTTTAGAATTAATATTGGAAGCATCTACTACTCCATCATTGACAACATTTTTGTTCTGTTTCCACCATTTTGGTTTGTTGTTGAAGTTGTTAGATTTGTTTTCACTTTGGAGAGTAATTTCTCCCTTTTTAACCATGACTTCCTTGATACGGATTGCATTCTTGATCATCCTATCAAAGCTAGGGGAGTCTTGCATTTGCAATGCATAGTTCAACTCAGGTACCAAGTTATTAACAAATATTTCCATTTTCTCAGATTCGGGAATAGCTCTTGAATATTGTGCAAATATTTTCCTCCACCTTTGAATAAAGTGGGTAAAGGATTCGCCAGTCTTTTGTTAAGTGTTGCCTAGGTCCATCATAGTCACATCATGCTGGATATTATAGGAGTAGTGTTGGATAAATCATTGAATTAATTACTCAAAATTTTTTACCCTAGGTGTAAGTTTTGAGAACCACTCCATGGTGTTGCCTCCTAGGCTTCCTGGAAAGAGCCGCATAAGGTATGTAGGTTCATGCATGTATTATATTCTCAAAGCATATAACTCTCTCATGTGGTCATGTGGATCGGTCTCTCCCATATATTTATCATATTTTGGTCTTGCCATGTTAGGAGGAAATGGAATCATAGTAATACTTTTGTCAAAGGGAAATGGACAAATGGAGTTTAAAGAGTATTTCGTCTTGGGTTTAGCCTTCTCTTGTTTGAGAGTTACAAGCTTTGTTTGCATTAAGGTGAGTTGTTTGGCGAGAATAGATATAGGATTTGACACCTCCTTTTCTTTTATTTGTTCCACGTCATAATCTTTGGGTAACATTACGCCAGTGGATGCTAGATGGAGAAAGTATTTCTCTTTATCTTCGCCAATCATCTTTTCCATTATCTTTTGGAACTTCTTGCTCTGTTTTAGTTTATCATATTCTTCTTCAGTGATTTCTTCCTCACTGCCTGATTCAAACAAAGGGTGGTCAAAGTGTGGTTCTTCTTCCTCATTGCTATCTTTGTGCCTTTGGTTTTTATCATTTTCATATTCCTAAAAATCCTTACTCCATTCGTGAGTGGCTCTTTCCATTTTTGGAGAGTCTAAATCAAATAGGGAACCACGAGATGTTTCTCCTCACTAAAAGTGTAGTGATCTTGGAGGTACTTATGATCCTTTAGAAGTGTACTTGTTGTGTCTTGTGTTAACCATGTATCTGTATCTCAACTTCATCAAAGTTTTCCGATAGTGTCAAGTAGAGTCTCAAATCGTTCAAGTGAGTGTGTCTAGGTGGAAGTATCATTCATGTTTTGGTGGAAGTAAATGATTCCAGCGTCAAAGGGTTAGAATACCCTGATAGTGAGCTGGGAATCAAGTTTTTGTAAAAAGCGGATAGACCACATGTATTGAGACTGATTGTGAGAAACTAATAGGACATGCAAGGTAGACGTTTGAAAAAGTGTTTTGACACAGTCAATAGGGAAACCATAAAAAGTAACAGGGACAGACAAAAGAGCCAAAAGGGTATCCAAATCTACTGAGGTTTTCTAAGAAACTAATCTACAAGTACCCACTATCCTAGATGTGAGCCCCTGAATGCGAGCTAGGAAATACAGTGTGTGAGCTTCTGATGACCCTGGATGCGAGTGTTAACCCTAGATGCGATTAAGTGCTAACCAGGTATGATGCAAGATACCAGACATGAGCCAGGATACCAGATACGAGCCAAGAAATCCAGGATACGAGCTTCTGATGTTTCTGTCAGATTTTGTCAATTTTGAAAATTTTGTTTTGAAGGTGCGTGAAGTTTGTTTGATCCGTGATCGTGTTTGAAGACTTTCTAGTGAGTGAAAAACACATGTAGATCAAGGATTGAATTTTGTTGCTTGTTTTGAAGGTGTTATCTCGTTAGTGATTTTTAAGACACATCAAGCAGACTTTCATTGTTAGGGGACAAACATACCCTTATGCCCTAGTTTCTAGGTAGAGGATGAAAATCCTTGCTCATTGACTTAGGTACACACTCAAATGCTAATTAGAATACAACCATCACCAAGCATGCAATGGCTCCAGTCATGATGTTGTATTAGCCAACTCCAAACGCAAGTGCGGGCATGACATAACGAGTGTCTTGGGGAAATTACTTTTTGCCTTGCACAAGGATTATCACCCTTTCGGAGATGAATCAGGTAGTTTGTCTACAAAGTTCGTTGTTTATGATGGGGAAATCCATTCAAAACCATCTCCCATAGAATTGCACAAGGCAAAATTGAGGCATATAGCCCTATAAGTACTCAAATATGTGTAGTCTTGCAAGCAAAATTCAAGCAGCTCTGCTCTACACATACCCAAGCATGTTCAAGGAATGATGTCATAATTCCAAGAACATAACTGACTCTGTCTTCTGAGGCTTTGGCCTACGAGGAAGCAATTATTTATAGTGAGTTGGAAGGGTTAGCGTAAAACCTGTCCTTACTTGGGTCATTCCTGGGAGATTTTTTCCTCAAGCAGCAGGCCCTCTACTGTTTAATAAGCATACAAAGGATTGGCGAGCGTAGGATTTCTAGATTTCTGATTCTTTGAAAGAATAAGAGCATACTCTCATAGTCCATGATGTTTTCTCCCAAAACAATTTCAATCAAATAGTTCTTTCCCTCAAGTAATGTTGTGCCTAATTTAAGATGTTCCTGTTTTATGAAAATAGGATGCGTGAAAGAAAATTTATTTTGTTCAATTTCCCCAAAGTTATATGACTTTCTTGTTCAACTTCTGATCCAAAACTTAGACAATGAGATTTGCTTGTTCAATTACCCGCAATATTAAGTGATTTGTGTTGTTCAATTTCAGATCCCAAAATGAATTAAATGATGTAACTTGTTTAGTTATCCCATAAGATTTAATGATTTTCTTGTTCAATTACTGATTCCAAAAATGAATTAAAGTGTAAGTTTGTTTGTCCATTTATCTCCAAATTCCTTTACAAGTGTTAAACCAACATCTGATTTTCTGATTTTCCTTAAAGGAAAAGAGCATAGTAATTTGGTCGATTTAACAAATGTTGAGAAAATGTGTTAAGTTTTGAAAAAGATTTGTAAATGGTTAGTACTGAAATTAGTTTAAAAACACCTGCGAACACACATGTTAGCCAAGTCTTCCTACTTCCTTATTAGCAACCTGCAAGCATTAGTTAGGCTGTCAAAAGATCAAATCAACAACTGGTTAAAGTGTTAGGGTTTAGGCAATGAAATTCACAAAAATTTCAACCAGATGCAATCCTAGAATGATAGGAAACGATGCAACAAACCAGATGCGATCCTTTGCTACTAGATGCGATAGAGTGTTTACCAGATGCGAGCCTATACTAAAAATGACCCAAGAAATCCTAGATACGAGCCTAGATTTATGTGGTGCGAGGGTGTATCCTGGATGCAAGCTTCTGCTACCAGAAATGAGCTTGGACCTAAAATCTAAAAAGACAAATTAGTTAAAAATAAAGTTGAAATGAGGAAAAATCTGAAATTGTGCCCCACGGTGGGCACCAGAAATGTGTGTGTGCAATTGTGCACATGTTACCTACGACACAACACTTCAATAGATCATTATATTAGTAGAAAAGCACAAAAAAAAAGGTTTTGAAGCTAAATACTAAAACCAATCTATTGCTTCCTATCTAGGAGGAGTTTGAAGAATGTCATAACCATGCCCTCAGATTATGCACAAATTAGTGAGAAATACAACCTAAGAATGGAAGATTTGAATCAAAACTAGTCTCTAATGCTCACTAAACATGCATATTAGCTCTAAAAAGCATGATAATAACAATGCATAATATCAAAAAAATAATGCAATATGGATTTCTAATTAATCTAAACAGCATAACAATGCTTTCAACTCTAAATTTATGGGCCACTTGAGCTCAAAAACTCATTCTATTTATAGAAGAAATGAGGAGAGAGGGGGGGAACAAGGGTCATTAATGGAGGTGTAAAACCCATTAATGAGGTGTAAGAGGAATAAATGCCAAAGGCATTGATGAGGCATGGGCTTGAGGAATCTCCATTAATAATAGATTAATGGGAGCATTCAAGAAGCATGGTGAGGGGTGTAAGTCCAAGCTTGAGAAAGTGGACTTGGGGGGAGTCAAGCTTGAGAAAATTGACTTTCTCAAGTGGGTTGAGTTCCTAATCACAATTTTAGGAATGTGACATCATTAGGAAGTGGGTTAGAATAGGATTAAGATTAGGCTTAGGTTTAGCATGGGGTGAATAGGTTGGGATGGGTTTGAACCCAGGGTTAAGGTGGTTGAGATAGGTTAGGCTAGGGTTTAAGGGAATATTAATGAAATGAATTATATTAAATATATTCATTCAAAAATAGGAATATTATTTATTTAAGCTTTTTAATTACTTTAGATAATTAATTAGGACTATAGCCAATTAATTAGATTAATTTAGGCTAGAAGATGGGTTTTGCAAATGATTAGATATAATAGGGATTTATTTAATTCCTTTTAAATTAATTACCTTAGACAAGTTTGATTTGAAATGATTTGAATTGAATTGATTGGTTTTGATTGGCTAAGGTGATTAATAAAATTTAGTGATTAAATCACTTAAAAGATTAAATTTGATTTGCATGAATTATGCCAGTCGATCGAAGAGTTGTCTGGACATAATTGGGGGTATGATCACACTTAGGGAAAATAAGGTTTATGGTCAGAGCAGACCAAATCCTAGTGGTTACAGTATTTATGTCCATTTGAAGATGGTGGGTAAATCATGCCAATTAAATCAAAACCTCATTGATAAAATGACCATGGTGTGATAAATGGATGCAATTCTTGCGGAGGTGCATGGATCATGTCTCCGTGATATTGGCATTTAGCACAAACTTTCACAAATTGACAAGCATCTTTCTCTAAGGTTTTCCAAAAATACCCCATGCGAAGGATTTTCTTAGCTAAATTTAATCCACTTGAATGTGACCCACAAATCCCCTCGTGGACATCTCTTAAAGCTAACCTTGATTCTTCTTACTCTAGACACCTAAGGAGCATTTCATCAAGACCTTTGCGATATAATGTGTCTGATAGGATGGTATAACGAGTCGATTGTCTTATGAAATGTCATTTTTGATCTCAGGTTTGGTCCAAAGGTAAGGTTTGGTTTTTAAGATAAGTATAAATTGGTCCATACCAAGGTGAGTCATGTCCATTAAGAAGGGAAATTATTTGGGTATTGGGTAAGTCAAATGCCAGTTTTGCCAACTCTTCCACCAAGAATTCATACCTCGCATTCTGATCAGGCATTTGGAGTAATGAAGCCAAAGTAGCCATTGCATCAGCTGCTCTATTTTTATCTCTTGTAATTTGCTCAAAAGTAATCAAAGAAAAATATTTTTTCAAATCATCCACCATCCTTTTATATGGCATCAATTTTTCATCTTTGCTGTTGTATTCATTATTGATTTGGTTGATGACTAATTCAGAGTCTCCATAAACTTCAATTTTGTGACATTCCATTCCAAAGCCATTTTGAGACCTATGACCAAAGCTTCATATTCAGCAATATTATTTGTGCAAGGAAATAATAGTTTGTAAGATTTGGGAGTTGTGTAACCTTGAGGTGTTGTCAAAAGAATTCCTGCCCCTAAACCACTTTGAGTATAGGATCCATCAAAATATAAGGTCCATGTCTTTTCTTCCACATTAACAATCTCTGAATCAGGAAAATCTACTTGAATTGGATGTGTAGACTCTAAAGGATGTTTGGCCAAATGATCAGAAATTACTTATCCCTTGATTGCTTTCCTATCCACATACTCAATGTCAAACTCACTAAGTACCATCACCCGTTTTGTAATCCTTCATGTTAGGGATGTTTTACTAAGTAGATACTTCAAAGGATCAATTTTGGCAATTAACTTCACTTTATGCATCAACATGTAATGTCTAAGCTTGTGAGAAGAAAATACCACATCTAGGAAATCCCTTTCCATGAAGCTATAGTTCAACTCATATTTTATCAATGTTCTACTCAAGTAATAAATGGATCTTTATTTTCCTTCATTGTCTTCTTGTGCCAATAGGACCCCTAAATATTTCTCTGTTGTTGATATGTTAAGTAACAAGGGTTTGGCCTTTGATAGGTCACATCAAGATGGGTGGATTTACCAAGTATGTTTTTAACAATGTGAAAGCTTTATCACACTATTCATCCCATGTAAAAATGGTGTCTTTATGTAGAAACCTTGTGAATGAATGACATTTTTCCACCAATTGGGAAATGAATCTGCTTATAGATTGAAGCCTTCCTTGAAGAGACCTCATTTGGCTAATATTCTTAAAAATTTCCATGTCCATTATTGTTTGTACTTTCTTAGGATCTACTTCAATGCCTTTTGCAGAAACAATGTAACCTAAGAGTTTGTCGGATTGTACCCCAAAAGAACATTTCTTTGGATTGGGTCTCACTTTGAATTGCTTTAACCTTGTGAAGATATTTTCTAATATTGGTAAGTGATCCTTTCTTTCATGTGATTTTTCTAGAATATCATCCACATAGTCTTCTAAAAAGGTATGCATCATATCGTGGAAGATGGTAGTCATTGCTCTTTGGTAAGTTGCTCCAGCATTTTTGAGACCGAAGGGCATCACATTCTAACAAAAGGTTCCCCATGGGCATGTAAAAGTTGTCTTTTCTTGGTCTTTGGGTGCAATTCAGATTTGATTGTATCCACTAAATCCATCCATCAAGGAAAGCATATAATGACCTGTTGTTAAGTCCACTATAGTATCAATGCTAGGTAGTGGAAAATCATCTTCTAGGAAAGAAATATTGAGATCTCTAAAATCCATGCAAACTCTAATGGATTTGTCATGTTTTGTGACTGGTACAATGTTGGATATCCATTCTGCATATGCAATCACTCTTATGAATCCAACCTTGAGGAGCTTTTCCAATTCTACTTTTACTAAAAGTGCCACATGAGGGTGCATCTTTCTCAATTTTTTCTTTACGGGTTTCACATTTAAATGATGCATTATAAAGCTTGGATCTAACCCTGACATGTCAGCATAAGACCATGCAAAGTTAATTTTCTTTGCTTGAAAGTTTGATGAACTCCTTCCTTTCTGATGGACTCAAAGATGATGCTAGATGAGTAAACTTTGGTTCCTCTTTGGTGCCAATGTTAACTTTCTCCGTTGGTTCAATAAGGATGGGTGATATTTCATCTTCATGTTTGGGTAGGGTATCCAACCTCTCTTCCTTAGGTACCACAATTGGATTTTCACCTTTGCAAACATCTGATATTTTGACTTTTTAGGTTCTAGCACTGCCACATGGCGGTTTTCACTGCTAGACCTTTTCATTTTTTTGTATTTTTTTCTTTTATTTTGTGGATTGAGAGGTTGGACCGCTACCTCTATCATTATGTCCAGATTGTATTCATTGATGGAAGAAGATGGCTCGACCGCATTTAGGTATTGGGCCATTGCAAGGTCATTGGGAAAGTATAATAGGTCATTTGGTTTGGATAAATCCCAATCAATGAGTTTGGGGTGCATTAAGGATAAGGACTCATTTGGAAAATTTTCATTCAAAGGGTTTAAGGACACAAAATCATTTGAAGGTTCGTACATTGTATCACTTAGATCTATGACATGGGATTCCTCAAGATGTTCCATGGAAGTAGGATCAAAATCTCCTTCACTAGAGTCCTTGTTGATTTTAATGGGAAAGAATGCATGTGGATTAAATACAATGTTTGAATCACCCCCCCCCCCCCNGATTAAATACAATGTTTGAATCCCCCCCCCCCCCCCCACGAAGGTACCCAAGGTTCACCTGTCCATTGAATAGTCCTAGATGATTGACCTATGTTGGATTCTTGAGGTTCACTTGACACTTGTGTAGAATTTAAACCTTGATGTTCATTGTCTTGACTTGTAACATTGGGAATAGTTGCATATGTGTGAATGACATCAACTTCTATGTCATGAAAAGATTCTTCGAAAAAGGAATCCCACTCATAATCCCCAGACTCATCTTCACTCTTGAAACCTACCACGTGCACACATTCATGGAAATCATGCATTGGACTTGAACTTTCTCCTTTGTATTGAAAACCTATTTTGGATTTCGCTTCTTTTGATCTCCAAGCTGGTTCAATGGGCTCTAATAATCCTCTATTTCAAACTCCTAAGGGTCCTCTTCCCTTATATCCCATTTTTTGCATAATTTGATAACCTTTTCCATATTGATCGGTTTGAATGTTGATGTGTTGTATCCTTTCTATGGGATTATTTGAAGTGTCCTCCTCCTTATAGAGCCATTGTAGTACTTCATTATCCTCCTCCTCTAAAGCAGATTTGTCACTCTCTCTTACAAAATGAGTCTTGTATTTACGAGGGGGATGAGCACTAGATGGTTTTCCATTTATCCTAGGAGAGGTTGGTAAATCAAATAGGGAAATGAAATATTCCCCCACTCCCTTGGAGTTGATTCTACATTGTTTTTCAAAGGTGTGCATCAATTCACTCATCTTTTGATATTTATCCTTCTTAGCTTGCTCTCTTTCTTCCTTCGTAGGCTTTGAAATTTCCATCTTCAATTTAGAAGTCTTAACTGAATTATCATGTGAATTTTGACCCTGATAACTCATCTTTTCCTTTCCCTTGGTTGATTTAGTTGAGTTAGTTTGGTTAGGGTTTGAGATGGAGGTAGCATTTGATGTCAACTTCAAACTTTCCTCTTTATGTTCTTCATTAGTGTCATTAGGGATGACTCCTTCCCTATTGTGAGGAATAAATAATTCATCACTTGGCTTCAATGTGTTGCAATATTGAAAGGGATTACAATCTCCTCCAATTGTGATCTCTTCACCCCAATGTGGAAATTTTATGCATTGGTGATAAGTAGAAGGTACCGCTTGCATCTCATGAATCCAAGGTCTTCCTAATGAGATATTATAAGTTAATTTCATGTCGAGAACTTGACATATGGTATCTTTTTTGATAGGTCCCACTTGGATCTAAAACAATAATTCCTTTTGAAGACCTTTCTTCCTCATCATAAGCCTTAATGGTGATTTTATTTTTAGGGTCAATGGATTATTTAGATATCCCTAAAGACTTGACAAGGTTTAATGTACAAATATTGAGACCGGTTCCCCCATAAATGAGAACTATATTAACCCTATGCCTTTGGATTAACACTTCTATATGCAAGGAAAAATTTTGAGGGTGGGTAATAAACATGTCATCTTGTTTGGAGAATGAAAGGAAATGAGGCAATGAGGAGCTATGAGATGTCCTACCATATTTTGAAACTTATCCTCCTCCAATGTTATAGGAACATTAGTTTCCAATAGGGATTTCTCCAATATTTCTTTGTGATTAGGAGATAGTTTCAACAACTCCAAGATAGAGATTTGTGCTGGAGTTTTGTTCAATTTATCCACCAAACTATAAGGCTTTATTGAAGAAGATGTTGGTTTAGCCAAAGTAGTTGTTGAAGTAAGACCAAAGATTTTAGGGGCACTTCCTTGTAGGGTAACTCTTTTTGCTTGCCCCCTAGTTAAAGCATTAGAGGTCCCTTGAATAGGTTGTTCTTTGATTACCACAACATTAATAGTACTATCATGTCTGGATAGGGCATTAATAGTATTGTCATATCTATGGGCAAAGTTTACATTATTGTTGCCTCTCAAATTATTGCCATTGTTCCCTGCATTGTGAGCATTGGAATTAGATTCACCCTTTTAGTGTTTGTAGAAAGGAGTTTTAAATGTTGTATTGTCTTCGTTATTTTGAGGTCCTTCTACCTTAATCACACCATTCTCAATTAGATCTTTCACTACGTGTCTCAAACACATGCAATCATTAGTTTTATGTCCTTGATTTCTATGGTATTCACAATGACTAGACTCACTCCACCATGTAGGTTTGATTTGTGGTTCATATGGTTGAGCTCTAGGTAAGTCAATAATCTTATTAGAAATCAGGGTTCTTAATGCCTTCTCAAGTGGTTCACCCAAAGGTGTGAATGTTATTTTAGGAGTTGATGTAAAGAATGGCTTAGGATTGTTAGCCCCTTGATTGTTCCCAAAGTTATTATAGTTAGTGTTGTTGCTGAAAGGTACTTTGGGTTCTTGAGTCACATTATTAGCTTGAGAAAATCCTTTGGTAAGATTGAAAGGGGTGGCCTTCAAATTATTTGCCTCTACCACTCCATCATTGACCACTCCTTTGTTGTTATTCCTCATCCAAAACTAGTTATTGTTAGGAGGATTTCTATTTTGGTTGTTATTGGAGGTATTGTTGTTATTGTTTTTGTAAAGCTTAAGTTCTCCACTTTTGACCAATACCTCTTCCATGGTAACCCTATTCTCAATTAGGTCTTGGAAAGACCTAGGACATTGTAGCCTTAACCGGTAATTCATCTCATTAGTCAAGCTATTAATAAAGATGTCCATCTTCTCTTTTTCAGGTACACTTCAAGGGTATCTAGCAAATACCGCTCTTCATCATTGTAAGAAAAGTAGGAATCCTTCTCCCTCTCGTTTCTTGGTATTACATAAATTTATCATCGTAACCTCATGTTTGATATTGTAGGAATAATGAGTCACGAATTTGGAGGCCAACTCTTCGAAAGTTTGGATGCAAGAGGGTAACTTGGAAAACCATTCCATTGCCATGCCTCCTAAACTCCTAGGAAACTGTTGGAATTACTAGAATGATGTACTGAGAGGGGAGGGGTGAATCAGTACCTCTAAAACTTTTATGTGATTAGCCCATTAACCTTTGTGTCATTGGATTTGTATATTCACCTATCTATCTGTTCATCTTTCTTTATGTATGTGAAATCATAACATAAGTTCTTTACATGTGTAAACATTCAAGAAACATACATGAAATTAAATAACACATAACAGAAGATATGATATCGTAGAAAACTCCTGTTAGGAAGTAAAAACTGCAGTGGGGATGTCACCCACAAAACTTCACTATCTGCAAATAAGAAGGGAGTCAGTTAAGGCTTACAATTTGATCACTTTTGATGATCTACCCTGTTAAGAGTATTAGAGTGGAGACCTATTAGGATATACTTCATTTGAAGCTTTAGCAACACCATTAAGTGTGCACTCTGTTAAGAGATTTGTCAAGAACTGTTAAGTCCACCTTCTACTAAAGGATTTCTGATGTGATGCACTTGTTAGAATGCAACTACATTATAAATTTCAATCTGATAGTATATGCAATCTCTAATTGTTGATAACAAATCCTATAAAGCTTACAATGTCTATGTAATCACCTTGAGTAATTGAATGATACCTTGTCCCTACTCATCAGTAGCCTTGTTTGTGTTCTTGAGAACTGATATGATCTTTTTCTGAACTTTGCATGAATTCACTTCTCCTACTTAGATGCTCTTCGTGGCTACAATAAATTTCAACTATATCTATTACAATGATTGAAAATCTATATATACTAGTTTCTAGGTCCATTCTTGATTCATGCTTTTCAAGTTAACTCTAGATCCAAGGTTTACAACTTGACCTTGATATTTAGTTAGTTATGTTTTAGATACGTTAGGATGCTTTAAAACAATTACAATATACTTGCTTGACCCTCAAGTAATGATTTAAAACAAATTAAAACTCTATAAATAGAATTACAATGTTTTATCTGACGTGGAAAGTCAAATCCACTATTTGCAGGTTCTGTAACTGACTGTCGGTTCTGATAGTTGGGCTGCTCTGTCAGTCTGTTGGGTTCCTTTAATTCTTTGCTCTGTCGGGCTTCTACTTTGTTGGTGTCCCTATATTGAACTATTCATCGGGTTCCTTGCCTTTGAAAGGAAACTAAGTGTGCAGAAAATAGTTCCCTATGCTAAACTCCTCAAAAAAGGATTGTGCAAATTTAGATTTAACCCTTATCAATTACAGAATGATAATACAATAACATGCATACATAGAAAAATGAGAATGACACAATGATTTACCCTGGGGAAAACCTTTCGGTAAAAAACCTTAGCACTCCAAAACCTGCACAATGTATTAATCA
>MU222075.1:17935-37561 GCA_018584345.1 Thuja plicata | reverse complement strand
TATATATATATATATATATATATATATATATATATATATATATATATATATAATACGCTATATATATATATATATATAATACGCCGAGAGTAATCCTTCTCGAGACACCTATTTAAATCAACCCTAATCCACACGAAAAATAGGCGCACTCGAGAAGAATTACTCTCGACATATTATATATATATAATGAATACAAAATTTATAAGTCTACGTTATCATTAAATTTGACTCTACACGTGTGAAATCAGAACGTCAAACACAAAACATTATCGTTGTGTCATCAGTACAATAAAACCAACTCTTCGTTTTAACAGCCAAACGTCCGATAACATCTCCTATAAACAGAATGAAATTCCGGCACAAATGGCTCTGCATTTAAAAGATATTCCATCTTTCATGTTAAATTTTTTGAAGAATATCTCGGCATTACAAATCTATGTTAACTTACGAACCATTTCTACAAGAATATTATATATATGAAGATTACCAACTTAAAATCTCCGCTGGAAGCTGATATTCATTTTCTACTCCACACAAACCAGAATACACCCACAGTAACAACACAGATTTGATCCAGAAATAGTAACAAAGATTCCACTGCAAACTATAATTTTCCAGATTTTGATACAAAAAGGTTTGAATATGATTAGTACTTACAGCGCGGCATTGAAAACAATACAAATGGCATCAAAGAGTCACAGAAGAAAGAAGAAAGAAGAATGATTATACCGAATTACAAAGATACTGACATAATTTCGGTAAATATTTCGTTTCTAAATTTTCATTCATTTATTGGCAGGGGTTGCAGTGAACATGAGTTTGCTCAGGAAGCTCTCCAGATCAAACTGTCCAGAGGCCGATTTACTGTTGCGAATAACAAACATAGCATTTTCAAAGGTTTCCACATCGCAGGGAACTGCCAAACCCTCTCTCTGGTTGAAGCCATATTCTTCCTTTGTTTTCTCCAGCATCATCAGAAATACAGGATGCGATAAAAACCCCGTCGGAATCACAAATCTTTGCATTTCTTCCCCGACATAGACAGCGATATATCCGTGAGGAACCCTAGCATTTCGCCAACGGCTGCTACTTTCCTTTCTTTCCAATTTCTTCCCGGAATCCATTTTCAAGGCCGTGTAAGGAACATCCAAGCTCTTCAAATTGACACCGATTTCCATAATCTTTTTCACCAAATCCTTGAAAGAATTCTTCCGCTTCTTGAGTTTCGACATGCCGCGAGGCCAGACTGTAAAATCTCTGACCCACGCCGTATGCTAAAGCAAGAACATTTTAGCTGCCATTAGAAGACCTGTAAAATGGCCTTCCTTCAAGGGGATTTGAACCTACGACCTGAGCCATGAACGGAGATCTAAAGAATATAAAGTGCCCCCAACTGATATTTCGAAGTTAAATTTGTCTTTAGCAGCTTTGGAAAATGTGAAGAACTCAACTTTATGTGAATTTGCCAGCTAAGATATTAACGGGGATAAAACTAAGAGATAGAGATGGAATGGACTAAGCATGCATCAAAAGATCTCTTGAAAAGACGTTTTTATAAATTTAATAGTTAAATTTTAAAAAAATATTATATTCTTATTTTTAATTTGATTATAAGATTTATAAAAATGTCGTTTTAAGAGAGCTTTTGATGTCTCCAAGTTAGTTTGTAAAAAGTCTTTGTAATCTTGATATTTAGTTAAATTGATTTATTATAGTTTAGAAAAATGACAATATAAAATATTAGTTATATTGACGCACATATCAATGGGTTGACCTTGTGGCTTAGGATCATTTTTACATTGTGGCTTAGAAATTGTTGAATTAGGAGTGTCCATGTTATTCTTAGTCAACTCTACAAGAAGATTCTTAAACTATTAGCCAAATGTTGCCAACTAGAAAACAACCATGTAATGTCCTAAATGCAAATTCTAATGTAAGCACTAATTATTTTTAATGCTCCCAATCCATTTTTTTAGGGATGCTCCTTGTTATCCCATTAATACTTGTTAGTTTTTGGATGTGAATTAAATTTCTCAAAAAATGGTCATTGACATAAACATGTCCTCTTCATTTCCATGCTTTTACTGGCCTCCTTCTACCTCTCTATCTATCATTCTTCACTCTTTAAAAACCTTTCTCTCCTTACACCTCTTGTCGTTGTCCTTTCCTTCTTATTAATTTTTTTCCATTCGCTTTCTTTGATTCTTTGTTCTTTTATTTTATTTTTTGGTTATATATATATATATATATATATATATATAATTTTGTACATGCATTTTTATTTAGTTTAATTTCTTATTTTCTTTTATTTATTTCTCTTATTGCCTCTATTTAGATTATGTAGGAAAAGATAGCTACATCAATATTCTATTTTGGTTAGCACTCACTGCTCAATATATAATAGAGGTAGATGGGTTAACACCTATCAATTGCATTTGCTTGAAATTTTCTAAAGCCTTATTAATTCACTATGTACATACCCTGAAATCATTGTGATCTATGTTTATTTTGTGCATACCCTGAGGTTTTTGCTTCCATAGACGCCAAATCCTCGCTGTTGTTTCCAACTCCCAATTTGGCACAAGTGGCTAAGAAAAGAATTATGTTGTTCAGAAAGATGGTTTTTGTGCACATCATATCATTATAAACCTGTCCCCCCATTAAGTGGGCATTTTGAACCTTTCCAACCTTGCAATCTACTACGCCCTTGAGAATCCCGAGACCCCACTTGTATTGCGCGTATGTATGGCACCCCTTTTCTTTCGAGTTAGATTTTGTTTGGTTGCTCCCATATTCGAGATAACGGATTTTTTCAGAATAAATGAAGCCAAGAAATGTAAATAGGTATCATCTGTATATAAATATATTATTTATCAAAATAATTCCTTTCACTATCCCTCTTGTAGACCAAATCAGTCTTTTATTCAACAAATGTTATATAACAATGTAGGGAAGTATGAAATGAGTTTCAATCAACAAGTTCATATTTTCAATATTTTTATTTATACTTTTAGTCAACAACATGACTCCGCCATTATATCAAGTGCCTTTTAGAGAATGAAATTATCTAGTATCTGTTTAGACTGTAAAAAGCATTGCAAAGTATATATATCTTATGATACAATTCTTTAAAAAAAAATATTCCCCATCAATTACTTAATTAGGCATTCGCTAAGATAAGAACAATAGGACACATGAGGAGAATAACAACAAGAGAAATGAGAAGAATGTTGCAACGATTGTTTGTCTAAATATAATTTCTACTGTAATATTACTATCAGAATTCAACTATGTAGTTTTTTTGAGTCAAACTCATTGGCCCATGTTTCATGAGTAGTGGTTAACATGAACCCATCTCTCATGAGAATGAATGGAACTGTTAGTCCTAAAGGTCCAAGAATAATGAGAGGGAGGCTGAATCAGTATACTAATCTATATCTACAAATTTTCCCTTATTTACCTCAAAAACAACATTCACAAGTTCACAGATTGATAAGAAAATGAAACTTAACAAATAAACACAATCACCATAAAGCATGCAACGCATAACACAAGAATTTTCACATGTAAACCCAAATGGGTGAAAACCACTGTGGGAATGAAGACCCACAATAATGTACTCTTTTGAAGTACGCCATGTTAGGAGCTTAACCCTGTTAAGAGTTTACAAAGACACTATTAGGTGTCACCCAGTTATTGGATTTACCTCTAGTCATGTTAGGAGCTTTACCAGCTATTAGAATAACTCTATTAGGAGATCTCAAACTCAAGTTAATGAGCCACCCGATTAAGAGATTTATAAATAAGACCTATTATGGTCCACCCGGTTAAGGGATTTACAATAGAAAACCTCTTAAGGTCACTTGATCTGGAAATAGAAACTCCTTTGCCTGATTAGATCCTTTGAAATACATTCTATCTCTTCTCAGATAACTCTAGTAAATGAGAAAATGAACCAGCAAAAAGCAGGGTAATAGCAGGATCTAGGAAAACTCCAGGAGAGTGTATTCCGCTTCCTTCTTAGCCTCAGACACCTTCTTGATGGTAGCATTGAAATCTGAGAGTTCCAAAATCCTATCTTGGATTATCTTCTTTTTGGCAGAAAGCGTGCGCTTTCCCAGACCTGCATTCTCCTTATCCTCTTTTTCATCCTCAATTTTCACAATTGGAGAGCCAGTATCAAACTCCGATTTGATGGAGTTAAAGCACTCCATAGAAGAACCCATAAACATGTTGTTATTCTTCATGTGCTTCTTCAGAGTGTTCTCCAGGATGTCAAATCTATCTCACAGATTCTTCAAATTTTTCTCATCCTCTTTGTCCTTATTTCCATCAATCTCGACCGATCCAGAATCTAGTTTTCCTTGGATAAGATCCACTCTAGTAGATAGGGCACAGAAGTTGAGATGGAGGCTTTTAATTTCCATAAAGAACCATTTCATAAGGCGAAATGAGTACATCGACATTACCTTCACATTTTGGAGAAATCCAAATAGGTATTTATGTTACCTTTCTATCAAAAAAATAAAAAATGAATTTTGATAGATACAGATAGAGTTAGAGCGATCCAAGTGAACCTATGTCTAAATTATAGTTAATTTCACTTCATAACTCACTAAACTAAAAAATATTCAGCCAAATTGAATGAAACCAATTGGATTCTTTAGATATTGGTGTTACAAACCTAACTTCAAAATAATTACATTATTATCAATTTTATAAAAAAATTATGTTGATCAAAGTGAGTGTCGCTCCTGAAAAATGTTGATTTTTCAGGCAAACAATTTTTGAATGAGAAGGAAAAATGGATACAAATAAATTCCAATTTTTCTTTTTAAATATATTTATAAAGTATAAAGAAAATGTTAAAATTCACTAGTTTACATCATCTTCAAATTCTTAATGGTTTTACGGCAATAGGTGTCCAAAAGCGAAGTTTGTTTTTTAGAATGTTCTTTTTAGTGTCAAAGTTGGCCAAAAAGTGGGACACAGTATTGTGGGATCACCCAACATGTATATTTTCATGTGGAAACCCAAATGGGTGAAAACCACGGTGGAAATGAAGACCAACAAATAATGTAATATTCTGAAGTGCGCCATGTTAAGCACTTAACACTGGTAAGAGTGTACAAAGACATTGTTAGGTGCCACTTAGTTATGGGATTTACATCTAGCCCTATTAGGAGATTTAAAACTCAAGTTAATGAGTCACTTGATTAAGAGATTTATAAATAAGACCTATTAGGGTCCACCCGGTTAAGGGATTTACAATGGAAAACTTGTTAAGGTCACTTTATATGGATATAACAACTCCTTTTCCTAATCAGATTCTCTGAAACACATTCAATCTCTTCTCAGATAACTTTGGTATACCCTGGCTTAATTTCCCCTTCACATGCACCATCTACACACACAAATCTTCAATTTGATGATGTAAATATCATTGCTCAAGCTCTAAGGCGGCCACCACCTTAATCCTTACAAAACACAAATCAAATCGCTTTTCCAATCTTCAAACTCAGAGAGATTGTGCCAAAACACACATCCTAATAAAATAAATAACTTTACCAAATAGGTCAGCAACATGATAGACCCTTACAATTTATTTTATCAAGAATAGTCAAGCACATTTTGACCAACTCAGTCTTCATCTTGAAAAAAATTCTACCTCAATCAATGAAATTCTAAAAAATCACCATAAATGAATTGAGACATGTCAGCATAACAAATAGAACACAAAATATCCATCGCAACTCGATCACCGATGGCCAAAATAAGATCTACCACCGATAGCATAAGAACATTATCAACTTTCCCTAAAACAACTTCTATAACCTCAAAAAATGCTCACCGATCATCCAAATCAGTTGCGGTCATAACCATGAACATAACATAGTATCAATAACACAATCCTATTATTGTGTCACCTAACTAATTGTGTCACCTAAATAATCATAGATTTGATAAACCGGTCAAGTCACTCATTTCCAATCACAGACTATTCTAGCAGTTGCCATGTCATACTTTAATCAAGCATAACTTACACAAATTATACATTGAATAGTTGTGATCGCACAATTAGCATCTAAAGACACTCCCAAGTGTTCTTTAAGGATCATAAATACTAAAACCACTTGCAATACACTATTCATCCTTCACTCATACTTGGAAACAAACAAATAAAACTAGGTCAATACTTTGACATCAATGAAAACACAATAACTGATCATCTCAATACCAAATCTGTATCATCACATCATCAGTTATGCTGACAATCTCCCCCTTTGGCATTGATGGCTAGACAATAATCAAAACATCTTCTCAATCAGATATCTTTCTCTGCTTGTTTTCTTGCATTGAATCTTCATCTCTGATTATGTGTCTCCCCCTTTCACATTCTCATTAATCTTTCTCACTACTTCCCTCCCCCTTTAAAAAAAATACCAAAGATGCCATACCATTGAACATTTCTCCTTCAACAAGTAATTAGTACCTTTACCACCGACTACTCCCCCTAAGGAGTAGCCCCTTATTACATCAATCCAATTTATAGATTTTTAATATAAAACATTGGACTGATGCAACAACATCACTTTAATTCTGCTCAGGGAGGGGAATGACCCCCAACTTACCTCTTAGATACTCAAATGTATCCTTTGGTAGTGGATTTGTAAAAATGTCTACAACCTGTTCCTTAGTTGGTACATACTCCAACTGCACCTCTTTCTCCTAAGCTTTCTCTCTAATAAAATGGTACTTAATTGCAATATTATTGACCTCTTAGAGTGCATCACAGGGTTCTTGGATATGTTTATAGCACCAGTATTATCACAATAGATAACCACCAGTTCAGTTACATGTTCCTTAATACTTCCCAATATCTGCTTCATCTAAGCAAATTGAGTGAAATTAATAGAAGCATCAACATATTTTTCCTATGTAGGAGATTGGGAAATACAATTATGTTTTTTGCATTTCCATAACACAAGTCTTTCTCCAAGAAAGAAAGGTCCTCCACTCATGCTCTTCCTATCATCCACATTACTTTCCCAATCGATCATGGATCTGTATAAGATTTCATTCACCACTTTAGAATCATCTTCCTTTGATCTAGCTTACAGCCTGTCACAATTGGAGTTCCAACTGGTTTAGAATCTTCTAACCCAAAAGTCTTCAATAGTTCCCTCACATACATTGTTTGGTTGATGTATATTCCATCACTGAGATGATATATCTGTAATCCAACAAAGAATTTGATCTCCAAACATAGACATCTCAAATTATGTTCTCATTTCATCTGAAAATGCAATTCTCATCTCATCATTTCCACCAGAAATGATTCATCCACAAAGACTTCAGTAATTAACAATCGGTCATCCTGCTCAATCTTCAAGTAAACATTATTTTCTTCTCTTATCCTGATGAAACTGATCTTGATCAGATATGAGTGGAGTCTCTCATACCATGTCCTTGGTTCCTGCTTCAATCCATAAAGCACCTTCTGTAGCTTGCACACCATGTCCTTATCTTTTGATAGTGTAAAACCATAAATTTGTACTATGTAAACCTCCTCTTCCAAAATGTCATTCAAGAAAGCATATTTAACATCCATTTGAAAAAATTTAAATCCTTTATAAGTAGAAAAATCCTCACTCCTTCAAGTCGAGCCACTGGTGTAAAAGTCTCTCCATAATCCAAGCCTTCTTCTTGTGCATAAACCTTAACCACAAGTCTTTCCTTATTTCTGACTATTTCACCAGCTTCATTGAGTTTGTTCTTGAAAACCCACTTAGTTCCTATCACATTCTTATCAACAGGTCTGGGAGAAAGTACCCAAGTATTGTTCTTCTCTTTTTGATCTAACTCTTCTCCCATGGCCTTAACCCAATCTTCAATCTTCAATGCATCTCTTACCGATTTAGGTTCATGTTCAGAAATTAGACAGGTACTTTGTCTAGTCTTTATTCTAGTCTAAACACCATCATTCTTATCACTGATAATTTTATCAGTAGAATGATTTGACTTTACATACCTTGGTATCACTGATTCAAGTCTAGGAGCCTCATCTACCGATTGAACTGATAAATTATCGTTGTCCTAATATTCAACTTCTTTCTCCTCTGGTTGAACATATACAATCCCCTGATCTTTTCCTGGTTTATTCTTGTTGGACTCATCATCATTGGTGCTGGGGCACCCAGTGCTTGAACTTTTGGTTTTCATTTCATTTTAATAAGGATGGATCATTGAGACCATCCAACTTGTGTTTTGATACACTTTGTGTGGTCAAGGGTCCCTAAGGTACATCTATAAACTTTGGGACACCTTAGTTCACTTGGATCTTAAGTTGTATTTGATAGGTGTGAGTGGGTGTTTTAGGTGTTTGAAGTATCTAGGTATTGTTTCAATGATATTAGATCATCTTTGGTGATGTTTGATCATTTCATGATGATAAGAATCCATTGTGAGGTCTTTTAGGTTCAAAAAGTGCAAAATGCAAAAATGTTGCTATGTTGTTAATGTTGCTTGAGCAATGTTTTGCAAAAGTTTCTCAAGAAGTTCAAATTTGGTTTCCAATGGTCACAACCATCCATGGATCATTTGGAACCATAATTTTAAGGTATTTATATATGTTGTATCCCTTCCAAAAGGGTTATACAATGTATGTTGAAGATTTGATGCATTTTGAATAAGAATCACTAGATTTCCCGAGCATTGATTGATGGTACAAAATTTCATAGATTTGTAGGACTGGTCAGTTTCCATGATTAGATAGTATTGTGACTCTAGTTTTCAGAACATTTTGTTTTCCTTCACTTGGTATTTTTTTTCAAAGTTATAAACAATTTAGTGGTGATTGTCTAGAAAGGCACCAAATCTAGGTCTATTGTGCAAATGGGGCCCTAACTTGACATTTCACAAGTGGAATTTAATGGCCACTTGGGAAATACAAGTTAGGTATGTAATTATAATGGTTCTGAAGGCTTAGGTTGAGATCTGGAGGTTTGGTTGTGTTGGCATCAATCCCTAGGCTAAATATATCAATGTATTTAGCCAGTCGAGTATGTGCAGAAGTGTGCAAATGAGTAATTTGATTGGAGGAACCAATTTAGAGGTTGTTTTGGACCATTTGGATATAGGAGAATACTTCCCAATCCCTGCATCCATTCTGTGAACCCATCCTTGACCACTTGCTTTGTAATCCAAGCCTAATCGAGCCAATTAGGTCTGTGAACTTTGTAAGGGTTTAAGGGTACTAGAATAGAGTTGGGCTTTGGAACTTTGGGGATTGTAGTAAATCCATAAAGGTTACTTGGAAACATGCTCCTTTCATTTTTTTTCCTCCATGAGCAAAAGTTACCTAGAAAAACCACTTGGAAAAGGCTACAAGGATTTGTAGAACAGTAAAAATATCTTTGGGTTGTGAGAGTTGGGGAATCAAATGGTTGTATGATTCCATGTCCCTAGGGACTAAGTAAGGTTTTTCAACCCTTGGGAATTATTTTTTGAAGCAACTGGTGAAGGTTTCTACATTTTGGTTCAAATTAGGGAAAGTGTCCCTAAAGCCTAAATTGAAGAGAACTTGTGTAAGGCTTAGAAGTGTTCATTGGGGTGAGTGCAGTGTTAGAAACCCATTGGAACTGTGAAATCTGTATTTATAAATTGCAAATGCTAGTTTCTTTCATGAGTGGATGATTAGAAATGATACATTTCTTGATCAAGAGAAAAGAGTGCATGCACTAGTGGTTTTGATAGGTGGATGACTAAAAATAAGACATGTCTCTATCCAAAGAAAAAGAGTGCATGTACTAGTGATTTTGATGTGTGAATGCTTGGTAATAAGACACATCTCAATATGGAAACAAAGAAGATACAAAAATAATAAAGAATATGATTAAAAAGTAAATTAGAGATTAAAAAAAAATTCAGAATAATTTACACCCAATTATAAATAAAGGAAGCAATATAGACACCAGCTACATTTACATTTATCAACAAGTTAAAAAACAAATGAGAAAATGTATTTAATCTTTCTACCATACAAACATATAACTACCACAAACCAAATGCCTTGGATGAGTTGTTTATAAGGAATACTTTCAAACCACTCATATTACAATTCTGCTAGCTCCATGTCATATTGGATAACTACTTGAATTAATTTCCTGGTATACAATGCCATTTTTAAAGAAATCCAAATGGAACTGAGGGTAGCCGGTGGTTTTTTCGTACCCAATTTTCTTTCCACTCTCTCTTTTTAATCTTAATCACAAGCTCAATTTTTGTTATCCAAACACAAATATCATCTCTTAGCTCTTCTCATCTGAGAAATTGTTATTCAAGCTTTTCGTCTGAGAAAGGAAGAAGAAAAAAATGAGTTCAAAGTATTTTATTAGGGTTTTGAGGGAAGAGGTTTTGAAGTTGAAGCTCTCTGAATTTTATCTGTGGCTCGAGGATCCTCTCTTGTGATTTCTCCTCCATCTTCATCTCCTATTATGACACTATTACCTTCCCCTCAACTTCCTTTTTGTGTGTTTCAACAACCTTTATCTCTTTCCACCTCCCCTTTTGTTGCACTTATCATTGATCCCCTTCAACCAACTGAGATTAATCATTCAAAAGATCAGATGATAAGTTTCATGGAAAATCCATTTATAATTAAACCATCCCCACAAATGGTTTCACAAGTAGAGGACATTGCCAAGGATACCACATTGTTTTGGATGATCAAATTGCCAATTCTATTATTGATTGTTTTGATACTTATTTGTCTTGGTTAAAATGCAAGGGTGAGATTCCTAAGACTAAAAAACCTTATGAGATGTTATCTCCAGACATATATGTTAGAATTCATAGAATTCAACCACCAAGATCCATTGCATACAAAATAACTTGTTACAAAAGCAAAGCTTGGAGACAAGAATGTTTTGAAAGATAAAATGTTCATTCAGAGAGGGAATAAATAAAATACAAAGAGATCAATCCTTATAAAGGAGATTGAACACCAAGAAGGTGGAGAAACCTAGGATGCATGAATAATTAATAAAGAATTAATTATTGCATGCCTATAGTTTAGCTTAAGTGAACAGGAGATAAAAAGGTGACTTAAACAATTAAATCAATAATGATTTAATTAATAAGTGAACATAGAAATACCTTTTTACTCTAACACTCCCCTTAAGATAAACTTAGGAAGAAGCTAAAACCTAGAAGAAACTACTGAAAGTAGTCAATTTGGGTCCCGGGAACAAGGCTTGATCACGTTCCCAATCACAACCAAATCTCTGTAAAGTGGAGAAATAGAGAAAACCACATGGGAAAAAAACTCTACTCCAAAAAGAGATGGAAAAAACCATGCTGAAAAATAATGGCTCAAGAGACTCTCTCAAAACCATAAGTACAACCAACACCCCATGAGAGAGGATCAAGGTTCCAAATCCCCCCAGAAGATAGAACCCATGTGTCGATGATCAAACTAATGTGGATCCACTGTGGAAGAAACAAAGGCATTGGACAAAGTAAAGGAAACCCCTGAATGTGAGGAGAAACTGGAAGGCCTAGCTGATGCTCAAAAGAGAATGCATGAGACTCATGTAATGGAAACTCCAATGAAGGTGGGACAATATATGTTCTGAATCTATCATCTAAGAGGAGATTAATATCCTTGAGTATGTCCTCAACAAATGCAGTAGGTGGCTCGACGCATGGAGCGATAATGTCTGGAAAATTTGAAGAGGAATCCTGATGAACAGATGTAAACTCAACATGAAGTGGAGGTTTAGAAGTCAGAACACTGATCTCAGGAACTATACATAAGTTCAAGTGATCTAAATTTACTTCAATAGGCTCTCATGAAAAAGGAGAGCTATTGTGAAACAATGGAGATGGTGGACCAAAATGAGAGAAGGAGTACAAGCGGGAAGAATGATCAACTATCCTTGTAGAAATATTATTGTTTGTATCACTATCTCTGATGTGTATTGAATCTAGAGTAAACTCAATTGTCCTTCGTGTCTCACTGTAAGTAATCTGATAGATAGAGAGAAGGTTAGAGGAAAAATATGGAACACATAGTACATCATGGAATGCACCATTATCAATGTCAATAGAACCTTTCCTGCACACAGTAATAATAGTGTTATTCCCCATTAAAATGTGTCAGGTAGGAGAAGCCTCAAAAGAATAGAATAAACCCTAAAGAGATGCCATATGGTGTGAAGCACCTGAATCCAGTAGCCATCTTAAAGAGGGAGGTATAGCGGTTGCACATAATGCAAGACCCTTCCCTAATTCCTTTTTATATGTCTGAAGTGATTATGAAGAAGAAGACCTGTGAGAAGTAGAAGAAGATGGAATATCGATGTGGCTCTTTTGAAGAAGAGCTTTCAAATTTGAAATTTTCTTTTCATATCCATGTATCTTCTTCTCATAACAATGAGGCTCATCATGAGTTCCCTATTTACAATAAGCACATTTAGGTCTTTCTGTATTCAATTTTTCCCCCTTAGGAGAAGGAGAGACAAAGGAGTGCTGAGAACTAGAATCCTTCTTAGACTATGTGGTCGATGACTTTTTTTTCTACTCCTGCTTCCCTAAAGATGGGTGAGCTACCAATGCATGGTTCTGTGATCCAGTGAGAGAATCAAGATAAAATAGCTTTGCTTGCTCATGAGTCAAACGATCACAAAACACATCAAAAGTAGGCATGGTAAATCTTGGACCCAAATCATCCATAGTAGAATGGAATGTAGAAGAGAATATCTGAAAAGAACCACGAAGCTTGGAAAGTATCAGATAAATACACTCAGTATCTATCTTATTCTTTCCAAAACTATGTAAGAGGGACCTTGTTGATTTGAATTTCATTAAGAAATCCTGAATAGAGGAAAATGTCTCAGGAGCCATGGATCTCAATTCTCCTTCGATCTGAAGTACCCGAAACTCATTTACTATGCCAAAGAGAGTCTGAAACTTCTCCCACATCTCAATAGGAGTATCACAACTATCAAGGTGAAAAGGAAACTATTTGAAACATGCAAAGAAAGAACACACATGGCCTCATCCATCTTGTTTATGTGTTGCATGACCTCGTAAGGAAAAGTTAAAACAAGATTAATAGTATCCAAACAAGACCATAACCCGCGTGACTAGAAAAACGTAGTCATACGAGATTTCCACAAATGATAATTATGTGGTGTGAGAAGCTCAACTGATGTTGAATCTGCCATGTTGTACCTTAAGCCTACTTTATTTTATGTTTTCTTTCAGAAATAGATAGAAGATGTAGAAGTGTTTATATTTTATGTGTTGGAGTGTTTTGGTTTTGCTGAGATAAATGATAGAAAAACTAGAAAGAAACACCCCCCACAGAGAGAGAAACCAAACCCTAGTACAACTGAGACGCTAGAAGAAGAAAAACTGAAATAAGGCTATAGAATAAATGGGTAAAATACCTGGGAAATTCCCCTAAAAAAAGATCTCAGATTTGAAGCAGGCTCGTAAAGAGCTTGACGACGCCTGTTCGTGAGCCAAAAATGGAGTCTGTATGCTCATTCTAGAGGCTTGGAAGTGCTGAAAAGAAGGGCTCTCTTTGACTGGAAAAAGCCAGTAAAATAGAAAAATCTCAAAATGAAACCCCTGCCAAAATCCCCGTCTCAGAAATAGATTTTTGATGCTATCTCTTTTGGAAAAATGACCTCTATTTTCTCAAGTTATGAGCAAAATACCAAAGACTGCTCCAAAACAGGAAAAGAACCAAGAAACCCAAATTGCCATGCAATTTTATTTTATTTTATATTTTTTATATTTTTAAATGGTGGCATGAATTTTGAGGCATAAAGGAAATAAAGGCGGCATGAAAATTGAGGTGGTTGTTTGCCTCAAAAAATGTGCCAAGGTCATGCACGTAAAAAAGAGGGCCCAGATTTTAACTGTGTCCAGATTGGACATGCCTTATATGAAAATAGGGGTTTTGGGGTATTCCGGACGCAACCCAGATGTCATTTTTTTTTCTAAAAGTACTTCAAAAAATAAATCCTCCCAAAATCCACTAAAATTTGAGAGAAAAAACTTGAAACCCTCAGAGCTCCACAAACTTCAAAAACTCAAGAATGGGTTGCAACAGCGAGGCTCTGATACCATGTTAGAATTCATAGAATTCAACCACCAAGATCCACTACATGCAACATAACCTATTACAAAAGCAAATCGTGTAGACAAGAATGTTCTGAAAGACAAAATGTTCATTCAGAGAGGGGATAAATAAAATACAAAGAGATCAATCCTTATAAAGGAGATCAAACACCAAGAAGGTGGAGAAACCTAGGTTGCCTGAATAATTAATAAAGAATTAATTATTGCATGCCTAAAGTTTAGCTTAAGTGAACAGGAGATAAAAAGGTGACTTAAACAATTAAATCAATAATGATTTAATTAATAAGTGAACATAGAAATACCTTTTTACTCTAACAATATATTCATCCTTAAAAGAGCTCCCCATCACTCTTTCCCCTTCTCTTGAAGGTATTATTAAAGGGAAGGATCACTCGTCATCATGATCTATCTTTCAATCTCCTTCTTCCAAACTTTCTCCTATTTTATCTACTAAGAAAAGGGGGAGACCCTCAAGTGAATCTAAGACGAGGGATGAGATTAATGTTGGGATTCAATCAAAATTACCCTCTTCATTTACTATCCATCAGAAAAGAAAAAAGAAAGTTTCAATTAGTCCTCCAACAAAGAGGTTTGCCAAAGCTAAAAGAAGCCTCCAACCAGAGTATGATGGAGAAGTGAAATCAACTAATTCTCAATAAGGGAGGGGAGATGAGACTTCCCCTCTAAAGCCATGAGAGTTATTTCTTGGAATGTTAGGGGCTTAAATTCCCCTCACAAAAAGTGGCTCATTAAGAGCCAATTGTTTAATTCTAAATTTGATATTGTTCTACTCCAAGAAACTAAATTATCTAATGATACTGCCATGTGTTTGTTTTCTTCCTGGAAGTTGGGAAATTCCTCAACCTCCCCTCTGATGGTGCTTTGGGGGGGGGGGATCTTGTAGTTTTATGAGAACCACTTAAGGTCTCTTTGGAACAAAATACATTGGGAAATATTGGATGCTCTCCTTGGTTGAGAGCTTCTCAACCAAATTGTCCTTCTAGTTATTTAACATTTATGGCCCTATTTCTATTGTTGAGAAAAAAAAGTTATGGACTCTTCTAGGTGATTTGATATAGGCACTCCAGGGGGAGTTGATAAACTCGGGGGGGGGGGGAGACTTTAATGCTGTCTTAAATTATGATGAGAAATGTGGTGGGATTCTTCCCTCTTATAAGGTGGTTTTATATTTTAATCAATTAGTTCATGATAATATAATCTCATAGATGTCTCTCCCAAGGTGGGAAAGTTCACCTAGACAAACCCCCGAACTGATTTTTGTAACATTATTGAGCATCTAGATTGGTTTCTTATTTCTGATTTATGGCTCTAGTCTAAAATAGATTACCAGTCTCTTATTTTACTTGTCTCTGGATCTGATCACTTTCCTATTCTGTTGCAATTATCATAATCCTCATCCCAACGGAAAGAAACATTTAAGATTGAACCAATGTAGAACTCTAAGACTGAAAATTCATTTCTCTATTGAAACACTGGTGGCTATATTCTCCCTACATGAAGGGAACCCAAATATATAGATCAAGAAATTATAGTTGCTGAAAATAAAGATCAAAGATTGGAGAATTAATTCCTTCAAGAACATTTTTCATGAGAAAACTAGATTACAATCAGAATTGACTGTGGTTAATGACTGTATTATTCAAAATGGCATGGATACTCAAACCTATTCTCTAGAAAAGGAACTTAGAAATAATCTAGAGGAAGTAATTCTGAGAGAAGAGATTTTACTGGAAACAAAAATCTTGAGAGACTTGGCTTGGAGATGGGGATATAAACACAAATTTTTTCCATGCTTCAACAAAACCAAAATGTCTTAGAAACAAAATTATTTATATTGAATCTTAAAATGGAAAACTAGAAGATGAAAGTGATATTGCTGCAAAAGGTATTTCCTTTTCCTTAAATCTGTTTACAAAACATCATGTTCATTGCTCACATTATATTTTAGACTCTATCACCAATTGTGTTTTTGAGGTAGATAATTCTATGCTTATGGATCCCTTTACATTAGCTAAGCTTAGAGATATTGTTTTTTCCATGGCCCCAGACAAAGCTTCAGGATCAGACGGGTTGACCATGCTCTTATTTAAAAAATATTGGGATTTCATGGGCAATAACATTTTACTTGCATTAGAGGGGGCTAGAACTCATAAAACTATGCTAAAAGAGGTTAATCATACTTGGATTGCCCTCAGTCCGCAAACAGATAACTCTCAATCCTTTGCAGATTTATGTCCTATATCGCTTTGCAACTCACTATACAAAGTTTTCACCAAATCCATTTCTATTTGGCTGGCTAAAATCCTTCCTAAAATCATTTTTGAAGAGGAAGGGGTATTTGGCAGAGAAACTCCGGAGGGTTCCATTATGGCCCATGAAATCTTACATTCCATCCGATTACAAAATAAATCTGCTATGGTTCTTAAGCTAGATATGATGAAAGATTACGATCGTGTTGATTGGGATTTTCTTCTCATGGTCCTTGCTGAATTCATTTTTCACATAAATTGGGTGAAATGGATACATGCTTGTATATGGGTGTGTGCACCAAGTTGTAGACCAAAAAGGGGGGTATAAGTGGACACATTTTTTTCTGAAATCGGGTAAACCTGAACTTGGAACAGAAGTTTGAGGGTCATGCACTTAAAATAAGATGTGTAAAAAATGAAAATTGTAGTACTCTGAATCTAGTTTCTAGAACACTAATTTTTTTTGAAACCCAATAAGATTAAGAGGGTCAAACCTCTTGCGTACAAAAACATGTTCCTGATTTTTTTAAAGAAACATAACATAGTTGTTTCCATGCACGGTACAAAAGGTATAGTTATATTCAGTATTTTTTAAATCCCTTTGGTAGGATGATAGGTAAGAGTGAGATCTAGAAGTTGTGTATTTTTTTGTAATTTTCTGATTAGTATTTTTTTTCTGTGATTTTTTGAAGAGGTCGCATCCTAAAATTTTGGTACGTGTTCATGCGCTGGGCATAACTTGCATCAAAATAATCAAAAATGAAATTTTTTTTTTAAAGTGTATAGAATCAAGTGTAGAAAAATAATATGTAATTTATTTGTAATTTGATTAAGTATTTCAAAAGTTATTAAAAAATGGTAGACATATGTCTGTGAGTACAATCAAGACATTGGTAAAGAAAATTAAAGTTTACTATGCTAATGTTGTCCAAAAATAGAAAAATTTATATGGTTAGAAAGCTAAGAAGATGTATGAGATTATGGTGAAAATTATAAAGCTACCCAGTTGACAAATTGTAAACCTGATGAAGATAAATTCAAGAAATCATCTTACAAGATTAAAAAATGTCTAAAAGAACAAAAATGGAGGGTAAATGAGCCTCCAAGCCTTTGGGTCATTTTTCAAGCCTCTTCCCGAGCCATAACCTGATCAGGTTTCCTAATTTCAAATAACTTGATCAGGTTCTGAAAAGACAAAAGTACTTCAAAACCCGATCGGGTTCTGTAAAGAAAAAAGTACTTCAAAACCCGATTGGGTTCTGAAAAGAAAAAAGTACTTCAAAACCTGATCAGGTTTTGAAGAAGTAAAAACTATTCATTTTATTCTCCATAACCAGAGAGAGATAGAGAGTAGGAGTAGGAGAGAGAGAGAGAGAGAGAGAGAGAGAGAGAGAGAGAATGTGCTTGAAATGTTGAACCATTAGAAGCATAGAGTATGACATCTAGATTAGCCAATGCTTCACCTGAGATTTTCTGAAGTAACCCAATCTCCTCTTCTGCACTCTCACTTTGTTTCACTTCCTTTGCACGCAAGATTTCAATCTCTTTTTGCATTCTTTGAATTGTTCAAAATTGGTTCTCGCTCTCTACACACAATGATATAATTTTCTATCTCAAGGCTTGGATAATTTGACCAAGTTGATTTTCCCCATCTTCTTGCAATAATCTCATCTCTTCTTGTAGATTTTCAGTAATTCCAAATTGTTTCTCACCCTCTGCCGTAAGTATTTTTTTTTCCTTCACCCCATGAAGTTCGTATAAAAGACATGTATGGTAATCTTTACAGTATTTAGGAGGCACAAATTGGTAACAAATCGAGCAGTAGGAATCAAAAAATGCACACCCTTCTTCAACAAATTGTATAGATGGGCAACTTGAAATAGATCTAGAAGTAGAGTTGCTCCCTTCGCTTAGGGCCATTGCAAATTAGCGAAAGTTTTCTGCTCTTCCCTCCAACAAACTAGCTTATTTCAATGGTCGTCCATGAAGTTTTTTAAATGGCTGATTGGTTGCCTTTGCTTCTTTCAATGGCCATCCATGATTTTTCTAAAATCTTCCAACCTTTCGTACATAGTTATTACAATTTAATACCCTCCTAGTACATAGGTGTTTCAAGTGAGTGAAACTGTATTCTCTCTCTCTCTCTCTCTCTCTCTCTCTCTCTCCTCCTTTGTTCTTATCTTTTCAAAACCTGATCGCGTTCTGAGTAACTAGGAGCATTGATTCATTATGTTCTCATAACCCGATCGGGTTCTGAGTAATTAGGAGCACTGTTCCTTTATGTTCTCATAACCTGATCGGGTTCATAACTCGATTGGGCTCTCTCTCTCTCCCAATCCTCCTTTGTTATTAGTTTTTCAAAACTTGATCAGGTTCTGAGTAACTAGGAGCATGGAGTCATTATATTCTCATAACCCAATTAGGTTCTGAGTAATTAGGAACACAAAGCCGTTAAATTCTCATAACCCGATCGAGTTCTATGGAATTAGGAGCTTTGTTTGCTTCAACGGTCTTAAAACAACCATTGCAAGTTTTTTAGAGGTCCCACAACTGTTTTTCTTTTGTTTTATGATAGGAACATACAGGTTTGCACTTTTTTGCATGTTTTTGTTTGCAATGATTGAAAATTGTGTGTTTTATTTGTGTTTTCAATGTTATTTTATCATTGTAAGTTCTCATTTCAAGAAAATGGTTAATTTGTTCTTATTTTTTGTATTTGATGTTCCATGATATTATTCGTAGGGTCCATTCAATACGAACAATGAGAAAGAACAAAAGAGGAACAATTGAACAATGAGAGATAGAAAAGGAAAGACAAAGGGAGCGCATGAGGAGAATACGACAAGGTACATCATCAAATGCAAGCAACGTAAGTGATGAAAATGTTAATGTTAATGTTAATGTTAATGTGACAAATGCACCATTTCAATTCGATGTCATTAATGAACACAATGCACATAATGAAAATGAAAATCATCAACATACACCAATTGAACTGATGGGGATAAATGCACCTAATTCATCTAATGAAAATGTAGAGCATGCAACTGTGTTAACACCTCCTATAATAATTCATAGAAAACCAAAGTTTCTAATTGACATTGATGAAAATATTTTGAGGCCAATGCATGATAAAATGTCAGAAAGAAATTGTAGAAGAATTTTTAAAAATATTTGGAATAACTATTTTGAAAAATTAAAT
>MU222071.1:36559-46851 GCA_018584345.1 Thuja plicata | reverse complement strand
AGGTGGGCTGGTAAGAGAATTTCTTTTTCTCATTTGCGTGTTTTTGGATGTGATGCATATGCTCACATTAATAAGGAGCAGAGAACGAAATTGGATTTTAAATCCAAGAGATGCATATTTTTGGGGTGCAGTGAAGATCATATGGCTTTCGGTTGTGGGATCCGGTTGCTCATAAAGTGGTTCGCAGCTGGGATGTTGTATTTAATGAGAAAACATTCTCAGGTTTGCAAAATCAAAACTTGAGTTTTGATGATTCTATTACATTCGATTTATTTGATAACGGAAATAATGTGCAGAGAGTTTCCCGGGTTACATTCCACCCCTCTACTGCTGTAATACCCTCTGGAAATCTTCATACCTCCTCTCTTCATACTCCAATGCAAACACCAATTGGCATGCAGCCGCCATTATTTCCACGCTGCCTGCCCAGTCTTTATTTGACGCTGGAGCTCCTGTAGAACAAGCTGAACAGAACCCCACGCAACCTCCTTATCCTTCATCCACTGGGCCTACAAATGCCACCTTTGTTGCTGCGTGGGATGTCATATTCCCCACGCAGCCCATACACTTACCTTCAGCGCAGGATATACCATGGCAGCGGGCTCCTCCTCTACTGCAGACCTTTCCTTTGCCATGTGCAGAGCCCGCGCAACACCTTGAGACTCCCTCTTCACCTCACGGGCTGCCTCTGCAGCGTGCGCAACATACACTGCTGCCCTCTCCTTCCTATCTACCGTGTGAAGAGCATGCTTCCCCACGTGTGTCTTATTGCCAGACAACAAGAGACTCTTCTGTGAGAAACGCACAGAGAATTTGTGAAGAGCCAGAATTTGGCAAACAACAAGTCGTCAGTCATTTACATAGTGGCAGCAATACAGAGACTTCAGCTACTGACCACAGTCAAGATGAGAATCAAAGCTGTCCATGAAAATTCGATGATTATGAATTGTTATTCTTTTTGTGTTCTGATTAGGCAGAGCCACAAACATACAAGCAAGCATGTACTGATGTTAATTCAGTGTTATGGCTGGATGCCATGAAAGATGAAATGGATTCTTTGCATTCAAATCAGACATGGGATTTGGTTACTCTTCTGTCAAATCGGAAAGCATTGAAAAACAAATGGGTATATTTCATAAAAGAGGAAGATGGCGGTAGAAAGCGACACAGGGCCAGATTGGTAGTGAAGGGGTTTGCTCAACAAAAGGGTGTAGACTTTAACGAAATCTTCTCTCTGGTGGTCAAGATGTAGACTATTTGTTTGGACTTAGGCATGGCAGCAACATGGGACCTCGAGCTTGAGAAACTCGATGTCAAAACAACGTTCTTACATGGGGATATTGAAGAAGAGTTATATATGGAGCAGCCGGAAGGATTTGTTAAATAGGGGTAGGAGCATTTATATTGTAGATTAAAGAGGAGTCTATATGGGCTGAAGCAAGCTCCGCGTCAATGGTATTTAAAGTTTGATAACTTCATGACTCAGCAAGGTTTTACTCGCTTCGAATCAAACCCATGTGTTTATTTCAAACGGCTTCCTACTGGTGAGTTTGTGATTCTACTATTGTATGTTGATGATATGTTGATTGCTGAAAATAGTATGAGAGTCATTCATGAGCTGAAGACACATTTGGCTCTTCATTTCGCCATGAAAGATTTAGGGGCAGCGAAGCGCATTCTTGGGATGGATATAATCCGAGATAGACAAAAAAGAGAAATTAAATTATCTCAAGAAAAGTACATTCTTAAAGTTTTAGAAAAGTTTAATATGGCAAATGCAAAATCAATTTCCATTCCATTGGCTGAACATTTCCGCTTATCATCCAAACTGTGTCCTACCACTCCGCAAGAGAAATCAGAAACAGATAGTGTTCCTTATTCTTCAGCAGTTGGCAGTTTAATGTATGCCATGGTGAGCACACGTCCAGACATTGCCCATGCAGTGGGAGTTGTGAGCGGTTTATGAGTAATCCGGGAGAAACTCATTGGCAAGCGGTGCAATCGATTCTTCGGTATTTGAGAGGCACTTCCTCTCATGTTTTATGCTTTAATAGCAAGACTCCTTATATTTTTGAATATGCTGATTCTGATATGGCTGGAGATCTAGATAACATGAGGTCAACAACAGGCTATGTGTTTACATTTTCCGGGGCAGTGATTAGCTGGACTTGTCGAAAGAAACAAGTAGTTGCTCTTTCCTCTACCGACGCTGAATACATTGCTCTTACTGAGGGAGCTAAAGCACTGATATGGTTACAGCGATTGTTTGGAGAGTTGGGATTTAGACAATCCAACTTTACTCTATTTTCTGACAGCAACAATGCCATTCATTTGGCAAAAAATTCCGCATTCCACAGTCGCACGAAGCATATAGAAACCAGATTTCACTTCATCCGTCATGCTCTTGAAGAGGGAAAATTACAATTAGAGATGATTGATACAAAGGTAAATCTGGCTGATGCGTTCACCAAGGTTCTACCTCGAGAGAAGTTCAAATTCTGCAGAACTTCTCTCGGCATCGTGACGACATAGCTATAAGCACCAAGTGGGGGATATCTCTGAGCAGCTCGCCTTGTAGCATTGATTGGACTTCAAGTGGGAGATTGTAACGCCTCTATCATGTAACTGCTAAGCAGTCTGTGAAGCCCAATCTTCACCTGCTGTTGTAACCATCAAATTCCCTGACTTCCACAGATGCTATGGTTATGCTTGACCATGCAATATGAAATTACTAAAGAGCTGAGAGCTGCTGGATAATTGTAACAGACTTCATTTTAATAAAAAGAGATATGCCCTGCTTGTAGAGTGGATGTAATCCAGAATAGCTGGATGAACCACTATAATCTCTGTATTTGTGTATTGGTTATTTGATCTTCTATTCTGGTTTTTTAAATCATTTTTCATCTGCACTTTACTTTCAACAATTTGAAGGACATTTTAAAGACATATTTCACCATTGAAGTGTGAAAACCCAGTCAAATCAAAACGAAGCCCAAAACATCTTAGGGCTGCTATCAATTTGTCATTCACACATGCTTTCTGAATATTCTTAATTCCCATATCTATTCAGCCAGTCAAAATCTTATTTGATATCCACCTTTGAGATCAGTCCCGTGCTCAAGGAGTCCCTTTATTGTCCTTGTAATCTTTGACTAAGATGGCTTGGAGAGGTCCCCAAGATTCACTGTTGTTTGAGGAAATGGAAGTGATAGACTGGTCATTTGCCATTATCGGTAAGAGTTCAACAACCAAGTTTGCCTCCCTAAAGATATGTTTGAGAGAATAATCTGAGATCCCGCCTAATAGATCTCGCACCCCATTAATCCACATATTGAATTTCCAACTTGGAGCTTGGTTAAACTATTGCTGAGTCCTCAATGTCAATACGGTCCAAATTGAGTTCTCTGCATTTTTTGATACCTTCAAGTAATGTCGAGAACTCAACATCGTTGTTTGGTCCCTCTGGCAATTTAATGGAGCCCACCAAATAAGCTTCTCAAAGCTATCTTTGATTATGTACTCAGCACCAGATGCTTCTGGGTTTCATCTAAAAGCACATCGAAGTTTAATTTCAATCTTCCAAAAGGGGGGAGTGTCAGTCTGACAGAGCTCTGATCCTCCTTGGTTTTGACAAAATTGCCTTTGGGAGGAATAAGGCACTTCCATACTTTTGTTATCTGCTTATCCCATGCGGTGAAGTATTTGCACTTTTGGTTGATCAGTTAATTTTTGTATTATGATGTTTACAAATTCCTATTTCAATCTTCATTAGTAATGTCCCATGTGTGGAGGCAGTTTCTTTAAAAATTCGTGCATTTCTCTCCTTACGGATCTTCCAAGTGATCATCGCTAGAGAAGCCAGGCATATGTCGGCCCATAAGGGTCCATAATGCATCTTTGGCCAGCATGAGAATATATCATGAAGACGGTTGGGGAGTGGGCCATGCCATCGAAGCATACTCCTGAACTTGGACCAGCAAGCTTGGGCAGCTTCACAATTGACTATTTAATGATAATAATTAATAATGGGATAATAATATGATTTATTTATTTATTTGAATGGAAATTTAGCTTATATTAATTAATTAGTAAATAATAATTTGATTAAATTATTATAATGAATAATAATGATGATAAATGATAAATGATATTTGATGGATGTTGAATGGTATAATGATAATAATGATAATGGTAAATGATAATTAATGGTCAACGATTAGAAGAGTAATTATAGTGTACACCCAATATTCCTTGCATGATTTACTCAATTGGCTAATTCTGTTACACGGAGGTTGGCTGGATAATGGTTATCGAGTCTTCTTAAATCTCTTAATCATTTTCTACTTTCCTCTTCAGCTACTAGTAATACCTTGAAGCAATGTCCTTGTTTGTGCTGTTATATTTTATCTAAGCCCTCTTGCTACACTCAAAATTACTCTTCTTCATTTAGGTATGTTTTTCATTTTTCCATTTGTTTATTTCAACTTTGTGGCCACTTTTTTCCATTTTCTATTTGTTTTGCAACACTCAAGGAGGGAATTTGTAATGAAATACTTTTTTTTTTCAACTTGTAGCTATTTTACATTTCATATTCATGAACAACAATGAGAGCAAAGGGAGTAGTGGTAGCATGAATGTAATGCAATAAACTCAAAGAAAAAAGACCTAGTACTAGGATAGCCATAGGGTCTTCAACTAATGTGGATGTAGTAGGGTCTGCATGTTGGCCCAAGGATCTTGGAGGTCATGTCATTCATTTGCAGTAGGAGGACCCGTGGCTCCTCCAAACTGTTGTCGTGGTGGATTTTGTAGTCCTTGTTTCTATGCCTTTATTTCTCCTTTTTTAGCTTTTGTTTTTCTTTTTTTCTTTCTCCGGTGGTTTTCTGTTTCTTATTTTATGCTCGTGTGTGTGTTTCTCTCTACTCGTCTATTCATTATTTCTCCCCCACTTCATCTCTGGTTCATTTGTGGGTGCCTTTGAATGTCGTTGATGAGATCCATCTAGTGTTATATTTTAGTTGATTTGCCACGAGTTTTTCTGATGGACGCAGGAGCTATTAATGATGGAAAAAATGGGCATAGTGGTAATAAAAAGGCAGAAGAAAAGAAACAAAATGCATTCAGCGAGCTGATCAAGCCCTCTTACAAAATGGTTGTGACAGAGGAAATGATTCTACCAGAGTCAACACAGTTTGAGGTAGTTAAGGATCATGGAATAAAATTCACCAGAGTCGATGGACATCAACCTGAAGGAGATAGTAATGGATGTGCAAAAGAATGTGTTGGAGGAGAGAAAGATGGAGGAGATGAAGGTAAGACCTTGTTTCCTAGTCCCAAGATCCTCGCTCTCTCTCCAAACACCGAAATGGTCAATGCTATTAAATCTGAACAGTCTCGAATAAAAAATATCGACATTTTTTTGTCTGTATGAATATGAAATTTTTTCCTTCTAGGAAATTTTTGGATGATTGGATTGGAAATGTTTGGGGTAAAAAATTGGGTTTAATAGTTAGCTTCAGTTGAATGGTGCAAAAAGGATTATTTGTCATTTTCTTTAAGAATCATGCGATGCAAGAAAAAATTTTAAGTAAAGGTTTTTGGAATGTAGGGCAAACTATGTTTAGGGCCCTCCCTTGGGCTCCTAGTTGTAACTCTGAAAATGTCATAAACTGTTCTTCTCCATACTGGATAGAAATTAGAAATGTGCAGCCTAAATTCTAGCATTTTATTCCTCATCTCCTTAAGCCTCTTGGCTCGGTTCTCCAAGTTGAAGAAGCCAAATTCACCTTGCCTCACCTCAACGCTCGGGCCTTGGTCATCCTTAATCCCAAAGTTTTCTTCCTTGATGAAATCTCCCTCGACATTAAGGGAGAAAAATGGAATTGGCCCATTGTCAAACTTGTGGACATTGGAGCTTGCTTCCATTGCAAGCTTAATGACCATAACATAAGAGATTGCCCCCTTTTAAAGAACGTGCAGAGGAACTTTCATAAAGAATACATGAACAAAAAAGACCTTCCTGTCATGCCTAAGGCCAATGACAACATGGTTAACCCTAATAAAGAGAGTGGAGACACTAATAACAACAACAAGCAAGATAATTGCAATTCTAAAGGTAACAAAGACAATGGTAGAGAAACCCTAGACTCTCACTTGGATAAATTTGTGTCCTTGTCTGATCATCTCTTTGAAAAAAAGAAGTTTGTAATTCAAATGGCTACCCTGAACGAAGATGTTCAGAATCCTTTTGCTTGTCGCCCTCAATACATACCTGTGCCTAGAGAGAAAGTAAATGAAGATAATGCTCCCTCTCAAAATGCCCAACAAATAGCTCTATCCAAAATTGGAATTAACAATGCCCTAAAAGAATTAAAACAACACTTGGTTGAATATGGCGAGGTCTTCCTTGACAACATGCCTTCCGAGTCTTTGCAAATAGAAGGTGATGAAGGAAGTATGAAACATAACTCCTTTGGTAAAGAAATTGTCTCTCCTAATGATAGCCTATCCTTGTCAGTTCAGAGTGAACAAGGGAAAGAGGAAGATGGTTTTACATAAGTGGTATCTAAAAAGAAAAAATAAAAAAACATATGAAAGAAGTAGTAGTCTAAGGAACAATGGGAAAAATCTCAAAATAAAAAATAAAGAAATCCCAGAATGTTTCAACAGACTATGCAAGAACCAAACTACCCCCAAAACCTTATGATGATGAACATACATAGTTGGAATGTTAGGGGGTTAGAAATGCCTGACAGAAAATATATTGTTAGAAATTGGTGCAATAAGACTCATAATAAAGATATTATTTTCTTACAAGAGATCAAGGTTCTGATTAAGTAAAAATAGGTTTTACAAAGAACCGAAACCTTTACAAAGTAATAAAGTTCAGCAGGTTTTACAAGGACCTGAAAACTAAAGAGTTAAAACAAATGTTCAACAAGGAGAAAAAAATAGTTGTGCCCAAGCACCCATAAAGGAAAGGAAACAGGAAAACAAGCAACTAAACCAAAAGAAGTCCCACAGAAACATCATTAATAATAGGGACAAAAAAAAACCCCAAAGGGATGGAAAATAGGATAGCTACATTCCATGCACCAGCTCCTCCGCTTCGATGATCATAATCTACATATCGCTGACCGAACTCTTGAGCTCCGCAGTATCTTTGTCCTCCTTAGGACTGTTCTTCTTAGTACTAGATCTAGTACATGTTCCCGAGCCAATTCCCTCTTTGATCTCTCTGCTTTCCTTCTCTTTGTTATCCCTGTCCATTTTGTCCATTAGAATATGCGCATGACCACAGTAAGCCTTGAGACTGATAAGACATTGTTCCCCAATTTTTTTAACAGTAGCCTCCAACCTCTCCACCTTAGTGGTCAGGTTCGTGATCTGCTCAGCATTACTCTCTTTCTCAGCCTTGTCTTGGATGTCTTTGATATTTCTCTCCATTATACCCACTTTATTAACAAATTCTGCCTGGGCTTCATAATTCCCTACCACTTCTTTCATTTCATTCAGACAAACAACCACCGGTTTTTCCCCAATACCCATACTGTTAAGAATGTTTATCTCGGCCTTTATAATATCAACTTCTTTTGTCAAATTATTCAGATCATCAATCAAATTGCTTACCAGACCAGTGAAACCCACAATGCAATCTTTGTTGTATGTCAAGAAATAGTGCTCCCCTGTGTCCACATTGTCATGAAAATCACTTTCCTTACGCCCAAAATCTTCATCAATTCTGTTGTTCTTTTCGTCTTTTATATTTTCTTCTTCCTGCTTCTTCTCTTCAATTTTCTCCCTGAGACTGGTGTCATCATTACCCTCTTCTTTTCTCTCCTCCCTGTTCTCCCCTTTTTCCTTTTCCTCCCTGTTCTCCTCTATGTTTTCCTTTAAATCTTCCTCTTCTGAAGTAACATTAATTCTCCTCTTGCTGGAGTGGCTACTCTTATGGGTAATTTTAACTTTCTCCTTACCCCCCCCGTGTTTCCTTTTTTTATCCTCCTTTTTCTCCTCCTCAAAATCAGTCTCTATTTCCAACTCCTCATTCTTAATCTTCTTCTTTGTTATCTTTTTGCCCTTTTTCTTTTCGCTTCCCTCCCCAATCTCCTCATCACTATCCTTCTCCGTTTCTGACCCTTCAGAGTAGGGTTTCTTCTGGTTTTTAGAAACACCCTTTCTGTTAGATTTAGGGGTTTAAAACCCTTTGGACTCTTCTTCTCTTTCTGTTTCTTCCCCATACATACTATCGTCTTCATCCCCATCTATCTCTTCTTCCTCCAAAATATTCTTTCCCAGCGGCTTTTCCACTTTCTTAGATTTCAGCACCTCATATATGAGAAGCATAAGCCCTTGGTGGGATGCATGGTCCCCCTTCGGGTCTTTTCGTAAGCTAGATATGGTAGCATCTAACGAACTAAGTTGGTAGTAAGGTAAATTGAATTTAACCTTATGCCTAAAATGGTTTGATAACATGAAATGGTGCCCATACACCCTAGTAAACCTACCATCCAGAGTGACATAACTGATTATCACATAAAGGACATACCTCAAGGGTCTGAAAATGCGTTTTGGGTTATGGTAGGAAGCATCAATCTTGACTAGTCTGTTATTTTCCTTCTCATCTTCCGGGAAATTCTCCCAAGCTTTATTCAAGATCAGTCTATCTCTATAAAACTTAATACCATCCATACCCATTCCCGTTGCTTCAACAATGACCTCCTCCGTAACCTCCATATACTGGTCTCCAACCAAAATCTTGCTGGATACCATGCCCATAATACTCTCAAATTCATATGGAGCAAAGCCAATTGCATTTTTTCAAAACATCCGAGAGGAAAAGGCGGAGTAGCCATTCTCATAGGTAATAAATGGGCTAATAAGATAACTGCCAAAGGTACTTCCCCGTGTCAGAGGGATATTTGCGAGATTTTCAAAGATAACAGTCAAGAGGCGATATAGAGAAAGAGCCCAACTGTGGACTTGTTGTCAAATAACTTACCAGATTCTAAATGGATTTTTATGGGAGATTTCAACATGATTGAGAAAAAACAAGATAAATGTGGAGATAACAAACATATTTGGAAAGGAAATGAATTTTTCTTTTGGCCTAAATTCAAGAGAAGGTTCCAAGTCAGTGATCCTCTATAGAATATGAAGTAACATTTTAACAACATTTGGTTCACTTGGTGCAACAATCAGGCCAAGAAAAATAGGATGTATTGTAGACTTGACAGGATTTAATTTAATAAAATGTTATTCAGTCTCAACCATCAACCAGGTCAGAACCTAGTGGCAGTAGCACCTTCTAGTTTGTTTGATCACTATCCCATCCATGTATGCATTACCTTTAAAGCACATTTCATCCAAGACCCCAATTTGAAAAGAAAGAGAATCTTCAAGCTAAACACTTCCCTCCTAGAAAACAAGGACTCTTTCCAAGCCATTCAGATTGCTACCGCTCTTTCCAAATTTTGCAACTCTGAGCTATGTGCAAGAGATAAATGGGACCAATTGGTTATGATATGGAGAAAGCTGTTCCAAATTGTAGGAACTAAGGAATCCTTTGAAACAAATCAAGAAGAAAACTTTTATTAGAGCCAACTCAATCAAATTGAAATGCAACTCCAGGGTAAAGGAAATGATCACGAGCTAGAACACTCCCTCATTAATACTAAAGCCAAGCTTAGAAGAATTCAAAATTTCAAAATCCAAGGACAAAAAGTTAGGGCCAAGGTTAGATGGATTAAAGATGGGGATAGAGGATCTAAGTACTTCTTTAATTTAATCAGATCTAAACAAATCAGGAAAGATATCAATGACATTCAAATAGAAGGTGGATTTACCACGAATAATAAAGACACATTGAAAGCTTTTGTAGAGTTTTATAAGAAACTGTTTTCTTCAGAGCACAGAACTGAAAAACATTGAGATAATGAATAGGTGCATTAAGCTAATTCCAAGAAAGGTGTCCCAAAAACAAGCCATGGAACTTGAGCAGAGGATTAACCTTAAAGAAATTAATGAAGCAATAGGATCCCTAGCAAATTATAAATCTCCTGGACTTGATGGATTGCCTGCTGATGTAATACCCAAAATTGGCACCTTACAATTCTAATCAATTTTGGTGCATTTTTTCAAATTTTCATCATCAAAGTCCTATTGTACTAAGCAAATTCTCCTCCCTAATTGACTTTAATTAACTTGGTCTCAAATGCAAAAAACCTGAATTTGCATAAATCTCACACTATATTTAATTCCTAAATTATCAAGGTTTATTAGCTAAAAATCCC
>MU222069.1:5982-20487 GCA_018584345.1 Thuja plicata | reverse complement strand
GTCTCTCTCTCTCTCTCTCTCTCTCTCTCTCTCTCTCTCTCTCTATATATATATATATATATATATATATATATATATATATACTCTAACACATTTATAGACATATTATAATTTCATGCCTTTCATAATCTATTATTTCAATGTTTATTTCATATACATTATTTCACAATCTATTACTCCAAAGTTGATTTCATATTATTGTTAATATCTAATTCATGCAAGTCTTTCAAATGAATTAACTCAAATAAATATATATTTACCTTCTTTGGACATAGATGTCTTTCTTTTTTGACTTATTCAATATTTCTTTTCTTTTGATATTCTCTTACATTTTCTCCTTGATTTTCTCCTACTTTTTCTCCTTGATTTTCTCAAACATTTATTTTATTGTTTTCCCCTTGAATAATCTCTTTTATTATTATTTGCCCCTTTGTTTATTTCTTTTTTCCCTATCTTTCCCTTTGTTTACTTCTTTTTTCCCTATCTTTCCCTTTCCCTAATTTTTTGTCGTGTATAAATATATGCTTAGCAAGAAGTGGCATCCTTTAACAAGGGAAATGTTCATTCGTTAATTACGATGGACGCTCAAACGCTCTTGTCCGTATGTTAATCATTAATAACAATTTATTTAGTATTACCTTATATAATTATATATTAGTAATAGAGAATGACATGGTATTAAATTTATTTATATGTAGGATGTTATATATGTTTATTAATATAATCATCTATTATTGCATTCATTCAGTTTAATTTTTCAATTAGATTAACCAATCATATTACATAATTTAAAAAATTAAATGCAATTTCTATAATTTATATCTATTTTTCATTTTCCTTGATTATTTAAATCTTGTTTTTTTTTTATTTGATTGGTCTATGCTAATTTTGGTAATGAGTAAATTCAATTTTCCCAAACAAAAATAATAAAAAATCTATTATTTCTCATTTGTATTAAATGTACAAAATAATGTGATTTGTCATTTCTCATTTGTATTAAATGTACACATTAATGTCACTTGTCATTTGTATTAAATGTTTATTATAATTTATAAAATAATTTATTTTGATCATTTTTCTTTTGTACTATTTACTATTTTGCTATGTTATATTATTAAAATAATAAATATAAAATATTAATAGTTAAATATATACTTATATTTTTAATAGTAATTTATTTCTTTTGTCCTATTTATTATTTTGTTATGTTATATTATGAGTTGTTTCTTATCATTAAATAACAATTTTAAAGGTCAAAACTATTACCTTATTGTGATAATTAAAAAGTTGTAGTTATTTAAATATTGCTTAAAATGACATAAATATCAAAATTATATTAATGTTATTAACTAACTTTTAATAAAACATTAAATAATATAATAAGTTGTTAATAAATATAATTATTTCTAAATTATATATTTGATTAATCTTGTCATTTAAAAGATATTAACATTATTATTATTATTTCATTCAATTATGAATTGTTTCTCATCATTAAATAACAAATTTAAAGGTCAAAACTATTACATTATTCTGATAATTATATTTTTTTCTCAAAAAACTTATTGATTTTAAATTTATATTTTTATGATAGAATGAATAATTCAACATGATATTTAAGTAAAAAGTTGTAGTTGTTATTTAAATATTCCTTAAAATGACATAAATATTTGTCATTTTACAAAGCTTAATAGCTTAATTTTCTCAATTCTCTAACTCTCTCTATCATTATATTCTTTATAAATCACTTCTTATCTCTATCTTTATATTTATTTCATCCACTCTTATTCTCTCTTGTCTCTTGTTAATATTGATTATTTATTATACATCATAATATTATAATATTATATATTTTTTATTATTGACATAATCATATATCATTATTGTTGATTATTAACATGCTTGTATAATATTATTTATTTAATAACAAATATATGAATTCATTTCAAGAACTAAGTAAGAACTTAATTACAAAAGCGATCTATACTGAGTTCATATGCCAATCATGGCTCATGACATGAAGTGTCATGTAATCAATTCTAAGTACTTGCATGAGCAATGCATGTGAAACAGAAACTAGTGAGTATTTGGGCATCAAGGACAAGAATAAGGATAGGAGCAACATAAAGAGCATAAGAATAGGACAGTTTTTTTCTCATTATCTTGGGTCATACCCACCAAAATTGCTTGGTTAATAAGGGTATTAAATTCATTGAGGTGGTTTGACATGATCCCTCCTTCCTTCATCTTTAGTTTATATAAGTTTTTCAAGATGAACACTTTATTTGCAGCTGCAAGTTTGTCCCATAAATATTTTGTTGTTTTCTTGATGGTGACATTGAAAAGAACGTTACTGGACAATGAAAGAAATATTGTTGCCCTTGCCTTCTTGTCCATGTTTTCCCAATCTTCATCCTTCATCGAATTCGGCTTCTTCGCTTTCCCGTCAACCACTAATGAAGGGTCTTGCTTTATCAGCAAAAACTTCATCTGCACTTTCCACAAACCTAAATTCTGTCCAAAGAACTTCTCTATCTTTGCTTCTTCCATAACTTAGGAAATTCAATCACTGAATTCCCAATTGACAATTCTGCTTGGTACCAATTGTAAGTGAGAAGGATACAAACAAAAATAAAAACATAAACAGAAAACAGAAAAAATAAACAAGAAAGCGAACACGATTTTATAGTGGTTCACCAAGATAGCTACATCCACTTTAGAAGCAGGAAAATCTCTTACTAAACTTTTTTTTCCTTTTTCTTTCAAATACATAACAATACACAGCAGCACTAACATAAATACATGTCCAATTAAACACCTCATATCCAAGGAAAGAAGCTGAATAGCCACAACAATTGGAGGGAAAAGAGTCCGTTGGGTTTCATTCCAACACCATTTAGTTAGCGGCAGAAAGCTATTGCTAAGTTAAAGACTTTGAATTATATTTATGTTTTTGTCAGAATGCTAAGTTTATGAGGGCAGAAGAAAAAATTTGGAAGGCGGGAAAAGACCTCCTAACTGAGGCACGATGTAATCTTTCACTTTAATGAAAAAGAGATGAGAATTTTTGTGTTTAATCAGTGCTCTTTTTCCCTATTTTCCCCTGTTTTCAGAATTAACACTTTTATCCACGCATGCTCATGATCTCTGTCCGATTTATTTTGCGAAGAAATGGTAACAAATAGGGACCCAACGGATCAGACCGACACCATTCAGTTAAGCAGTGCCGGGGAAGATACTACAAATTCAACTACGAAAGAGTCCTCCAAATCATCCCGCGGGTGAGGTGCATTTATTTGAATGTTACTGTCTTCTCAGCCAAAAGAATCCGACATTAAAACTGACTTATCATTTCGATTAACAGTGAGCACGGGCAGAAGTTCGATGTATTTCTCAGTCACAGCGGTAAGCAGAAAAATTTTGTTAGACAGCTATACAGAGACCTCACAAATCAAGGCGTTTCCTGTTTCTTTGATGAAGATCGTGAAAGCTTGCCACCGGCAGAACATTTCCCTTCTCATATATTTGAAGCCGTCAAGAGATGCAAAATAGCAGTTTTGCTTCTTTCTATGGATTTCATCCAATCAAAGTGGCCCATGCTAGAACTATCTGCTTTCGTGAAAGCGAGGGACATAACCCACACAAATCCCAATCTCAAAATTTTACCCCTGTTCTTCGGGATTTCGCCGGATGCTCTTAAAAACAGTGAGGAAAACAACAAAAAGTGGAAACAGTTGGAGAAATCTGAGGAAAAGCGAGCAGAATGGCACCACGCTTTGAAAACGATACCAGGAATTAATGGGTTGAGGTTCGGTAAAGATGGCGATGAAGTGAAGTTTAGAGATGAAATAGTGAAAGAAATCTGGCACATACTTCCGACACCCTCTCCAAGGTATCATGTCCGGGGTATGCAAGGAGAAGCACGAATGTTGCAGGTGAAAACACCTCACTACCTCCTTTTTTCCGTTTGTACTGTCACGCACATATACATACGCTTTGTGTATTAATAATATTAATTGGTTGCAGGAGGTCGCCAATTTCTTCAACGTAGTTGAGCCCAACAAAGAGGGAATCCGTATTGCAGGATTGTACGGAATAGCAGGCCAGGGGAAAACTACACTCGGCAAGGCTTTCTGCAACTATGAATTGGGAGCCTTTGAAGGCAAAGTATGCCATCTGGAGTTTTCTAGAGGCAATCTATTTGAAAGAATAAAACTTGCCCTGCAGTATCTCACTCACCGGCCTGAATCTGCCCCAACGCTGACAAACCATGAGCAGGTGAACGATTTCAAATGTAACAAGTAGAACGTATGATTATCAGTTCGCCAGCAGCCAAATTATGATGTTTCTTTTTATGATTCACCTGCAAGAGCTACACAATTCAATCTGTATAAACATATCATGTATTTTTTTTTCACACTATTCTTCTCATATAGAATTCTCTTTACAACTCCAGTCTTATGTAAATGACTCTAAACAAAGTCGCCTGAACAAGATGTGTAATTATTCTTCTTACAGGCACAATATGAGTTGTATAGAAGAGTGAAGGGCCAAAGGGTATTGTTGGTTCTCGACAACATCACAAAAGAAAGTATAGACGAAGTGTTGTATTATCTTAAGGCAGACTTGGGAGGAAACAGTTGGGTACTTTTGAGCGCTCGAAGTGTAGATGTTTTAATAAAGCATTTCAATATAGATTCGCAGTCATGCATGTGCGTCCCAAGGCTTGAAGAGGAAGAGACCATAGCCATCTTATTGGAAAGGGCAATTCCAGAAGAGTCAAAGTTAGGGGTAGAGGACAGAGGATTTGCTTTGAAGTGTGCAAAAAGATGTTGGTTCCAAGACGCGAGTTGTGACATTGGTCCTAGAGCTCGATCATTTCATCCATTGGCCTTAAAAGCCTTCGGCGGCTACCTCAAGAGTAAATGCGGCTCGAACTTGTCAAAATGGGTTGATGAGATAGATGGCATGGTAGACGGATCCAGTGATGGTTTGGATGAAGTGTTCGATGTGCTGGGCAAAGCTTTTGATGGCATGCCTCCCAAATACCGCACCATATTCATGCTTGTCACCCTCTATATGCTGCCCAATATGTCTCTCGACAAAATTACTGAGTGGATGGCAATAAATTGCAATGAAGAGATTCGGTTTATTGAAAAAGCAGTGAGTTAAATAATTATTTTTAAACGATTTTTATTTCTAATTTAGCGTTTTGCTTAAAATTTGAAGGCTTAATTTACGTATGGTTTCAGGTTGAAGATCTACAGAAGAAGGCATTTATTGAAGAATTTAAACCCGAAATCCGCATACACGAGCTATATAAGGAGTTCGCTCAAAGCAAAGCAGAAAAAATGGGAAAATGGCTGTGGTGGAAGGGCTACAAGCATAGCACACATGGATGGATTTCGGAAGATAAAACAGGGTTTGAATTAGCTAAGTTGGAGCAGTGCATGTATCGAAGGATAGCCCCGAGGTACCTTGGAAATCTATTTGTGCTTCAGCTCGTAGATGTGGAGAATATCAACACGCTTGACTTTGGACCGATGGATAGCCTCAGAAGTGTCACATTACGTGATTGCAAAGATCTGGCAGCACTTGATGGGATGGAAAAGTCGGTAGACCTGGCGTGGCTTCAGGTCACAGGGTTATATCGAACGCTTAAACTTCCCGATTTAAGCAGCTTCCAACGGTTACAATATCTTGAGATCCATATTACAGGCAGCGAGGTGTTTCATCAGCTGGGAGATCTTTCCCATTGTTTTCATCTCAGAGAGATTAATGTTGACTGTCCATCTCTCTTGGAGTTCCCAAGGTTAAAGGGTATGCAGCATTTGAAGAAGGTGGAATTTAGTTCGTGTGATAAAGTGAAGGGGGCTCTTGACTGTATAGGATGCGTGGAGCTTCAAATTATTGTTCTCAATCATTGCTCTCAGATGGCTGCCTCACCGCTTCTCAGTGGATGTAAGAAACTATCCAAGCTCGTTTTGTGGGAATGTGATGCAGTGACTTCTTGTCCAGATGTAGATGAGCCAAATGCTTTAAAGACACTGGAGTTGTCCATTTCATCAAAAGCTGCTTCGGCGCCTAAATATTTAGATTCTTTTTGCCTACTCGAAAATCTTGAACTAAGGAATATGAGGGAACTAATGGAACTTCCGAGTTTCAAAAGATTATCCAATTTGACAGTGCTCAAACTTGCCAATTGTGGTATAAGGGAGCTACCGGATCTTACAGGTTGTGACGGGTTGGAGGATGTGTATTTTTTCACGCTAAAAAATTTAGAGAGGCTTCCCGACTTCTCATTACTAAGGGAATTAAAGAAGTTAAGTTTATGTAATTGCACCAGGCTTGAATGTCCTCCCCATATCGTGGGATGCCATAAATTACAGATGCTTCATTTGCTGTACAACGATAATATGAAAGGACTTTCAAAGATGGATAAGTGCGCACAATTAGAGGAAATTCAAGTCAGTTGGCATTCTAAGGATGAGGTCAGTTGTGCTGGAAATGACTCCGACAGCTGTCAAGTGAATGAGAATCTTGAATTTTGTCTTGAATATTGGAAAGAGGAGAAGTTCGGGAACGTAGGTGATGTAAGGTTGCCAGAAGCATTGAAAGAGTTGGAGGGCGAGTGGGTGAAGGGAAAGAAAATGCTGGTGAAACGGTATTTCCGGGGAGTGAAGCTCTATTACTCTCTCACAGCTCCATATTGTTGGATAAGTAATGAAGATGGTCACTCGAAGCGTTGCAGCAAAAATTTAACTACTCTTAAAATTATAAATCGCAAAGTGATGGCTTTTCCGACAGGGGCGAAGGACTCTCGAGATTGGGTTCATAAAGTGAACGGGTATTTTGCTGCAAGTGCCTCGGGTAAGGTTTTAATACCAGCTTTAAATGGTTTATGCAGATTATTCTTCTAATTTTAAATTTAAAATATACAACGTTTCATTTTGTATCGGAAAATTTGTATTAATATTTATTTTATTATAGTAAAACTTGATTTGACAATTAAATTTTTTTTCAGTTGTGAATTTAATTTCAATTTTTAGAAATTTAAAATTTAGATTTCAATTTTTATTAATATTTTTATAAGTTATTGTGAGTCGATTTAATATAGATTTGGATTTATTTGTACGTAATGGTGTTGTATTTAACGATATTTATTTAAAATTGTGTTCAATGTGTGTAAAGTAAAATAGAAAAATAATCAAAGTACATTTATTTCAAAGAATTTCATTAATATATATTATTTTGTATTGCAAGTTTGTTTGTTGTCATTAATCATTTTTAAAGACTGATATAAGAGAATGAAACTCTTACAATTTGGTATATTTTCTAATAGTTTTTGTAAGTGCTATTTATTTGTTATCAAATTTAGATATGGAAAAATTAAGGCAAACAAATTTCAATAATAGAATTTATACCAACTCATTTAAATGAGAAAATAATTCAAGTTAATGTGTTAATTCAATTATGTCAGCATGAAGATCAAGTACATACACAGTTTAGTTTTTTTCAATTTATTCGCATGCACATAGGTCTAAATTCACTCCAAGGTTTAGTTTTACAGAAGCAAAGATTATATCCACAAGAAAAAAATTAAACTAAAGGAAAGCACAGACAATTTATGATTGACATATCAAAGATCAACTTTTCAACTCAAATGAAAAATCTAATGATCAACTCAAAACTAAAACCTTGTACCATGGTTGACTTCTTTAACATTTTAATGTTTTAAGCCAATTCGTATATTTAAATTAGTGGATAGTTAATTATTACAATTATTTGATTAAAATTCACTATTACAAATTTATAACACTTTTTGACTAATATAAATCTTGAAATATAATTGTATAATTTTTTTAAAATAAAAATGGTAGAAGCTACTAAATATATTAATAAAACAAGTGTCACTAGTGGCGTGCACTTGCCGTAATTAATTATAATTATAAATTTAATTCTAATTTAATTATAAATATTAATAAAAATAAATATATGTAATGACTAACACTTATTATATAATTATATTTATATATCTATTGAAAATAAAAATAAATTGCAATAATAATATTAATAGTCTTTTCAATTAATTATATATATATATTTAATATTAAATTTTTAGTGATATGAAAATAAAAGAAAATAGAAATGAAATAATATTATATATTATAGAATAATATATTGTATATTAGAAATTTTAATAATTATTTATAACATTTATATATATATTAAAAATATAAAACATTATATATTTTAGAATATATAATAATTATATATTACAATATTGTTAAAATATATTGTAATTAAAATTTGTAAACAATAAACTATAATATAATACCGTACAATAACAGTCTGAAAAAAGTTACATACGGCGACGGGAGGAAAAAGCCATTTCCGGAGGCAAACAAATCAGAGCCACCTACACCAAGTAACAGAGAGCAGTGGCTCCTCAACATTAGCCAAAAAGACTCACGAGGCTGTGAATGCCAAGGAACCAATCCAAAGTCGTTGCCATGGAAAACATATTGATATGGTCTAAGAGTTGCTCAAGGTACTTGATAGTTTTATTATAAATATCACAAACTGAGCCTGCACTAATCACACATAAGAGTTCAAGAGAAGCCCATTACAAGGAATATCATACGAATCCGAAAAGCCCCCAGCCCCCCAATCGGAAGACTATCTTCAACAAAAGAGAAGTTAGATAAAGCATGATCAAGAGGAGAGAGGGAGGAAATTCGGTACGGAATATAAGCCAAAGCCACCGCCCTAACTATGGTTTGGTCCTGTTACAAATCCATGCACACAATATAAGAAGCTTAAGGCAGTGTTTTCCAATAGTCATATTGAAAGTATCTTCAATGCGCGGGCAATACAAATGGAAACCCATGCCTAATTTATCTTAATTGTAAGAAGAAAAACCTTACACGCTCCCAAAAACAAATAGGGAGATTAATGCTGTACTCGATTTGGAAGGAATAGTCTAGAAAAGGACAAGACGAGCTTGGTTTCCAAACATAGAATAAGCCAATTTAAAGGCACGAGAAACCATCGTCAGAATTGGGCGATGCGAAGTGAAGTAAAGAGTAGCGAAAAATATCATCTTAGAGTGAGGGGAGCCGAACCAAATAAATATGAACATATAAAAGCCACCTTTAAACAAATACGTGAGCCATCAAATTCTTAATTAATACTAGTGGCAATCACCTTTCTTATGAGGAAAAATAAGTAGTGGCATGCCAAAACCAAAGCCACTTACCAATACAACATCCTAGGACAATCCCTACTTTAGGAGCTGACAAAAGAGCAAGGATGAAGCACATTTTAATTGCAAGAAGCTTGTCACAATCAAAGAGAAAGGCCAGGAGCAGAAATTTACAATAGATCTAATCAGTGTTAGGGATCATAATTCAAAATAACTGCACTTGCAAAGACAAGTTATAAAGCACAACCCCAAAGAGAAAATGAAGGGAAAGACAATATTTCAAAATCGAATAAACAAACATGGGGAAGTCAAGTAAGCGAAACGACTAAGGGCTACCAAGCATACAATCTGTCAAGTGCATTGACCAATCCAAAACAATTCAATTTGAAAAAATATACATTGAGATAATACTTAGAAAAGGATAGGCTAGAAGGAGCCAACATGAACAAGATAAACAGAAAGGCAAAAAGATCAACTAGATACAGTAGCCAAGATTTATGATTCTTGGAATTCTTGATAAATGACCGTACCTGACCCTTAGTAGCTTTGTTTGCAAACAATCTACAAGAGTGTTAGCTTCTTTGAAGCAATTTGAGATCTCAAAAGATTTGAAAGGCTGTAATTTGATCATGATCGAGTCAATAAAATGCCTCAAGTGGTACGTAGAAATGGATTTGTTGGAGACATCAATTAAGAACAATATAGAATCACCCTCAATGATAATATCCTTGATGTTTAATTTGAAAGCCAGGTCAAGCCCTAAGTGTAAGGCTTCAAAACTTACTTTGTTGTTAGTAGCATCCAAAACCTTTTTACAAGCAATACAAAATTTTCCATGGTTTCTGCTAGAGGCTCTGTCAAAGTTAAGTTTCTAGTTTATTTGACAAAAGTGGAAGCAACTTAGCATTTTCATATTATTCTTCTTAGGAGAAGCGTGAATAGAACCTTGCAATGGTAAAGACTTAAGAATATGCCATTTCTTTAGTAATTTGTTGTCCTAGGACATATAACAATTCAAATAATTGATATGCCTATAGAAAAAAAGTTGTGGTCACTTCTAAAATTGAGCGTTTGATCAGATGAATGACTTGGTCCAATAAAGAAGAAGACTTTTGAAGATCCAATTATTATGCTCAAGCCAAAGATCTTAGATTAGGATCGAGGGGCTAACATCCAAACACACAAAAATATAGAAGAACCGAAGAGGCTAGGCTAGCTTTAAATTGTGACAACAAACTTTGTTTCAAGTGAAGACATTTCAACAAACTTGTGCAAAACAACAATGAAGAAGAAGATGATCAAGAGATTGATCAATGAAATGTCTGCAAAAAATGCAAGAGAAAATAATATTAATTCTCATCTTGTCCAATCTCATGTGAATGAGAATATAGTTTTGAATTGCAAGCCATGTAAAAGACCACGCCTCGGGTAGAAATATCCAGGAATAATATACTAGCCCTTTGGCATTGATGAAAACATATGATATGAAAAAGATCGATGCATAAAGAAATCATATACATCCACAATATTATCTTTCAGAGTCTCTCTAACAAATACTCTCTGCTTTTTTATATGAGTTTTTAGAAGCTCTATCTATTTTTTTCTCTGGCCTCTGTTGGCCTGTACTATCTTTTGGCTTTGTTTCATTTTGGACTGGGCGTAATGCTTTTATTTTAACTATGTTTCGGGTTTTAGGAACCATGTAAAACCTATTTTACTTAATCAAAAACAAATATTCTCCACCTTAGTCTCATTCTTATTTTTCACATGACTATCTCTCCCTCTTTGACATCATTGACAAAGACACATATATGCACTAATTCATAGAAGCAAAAAAAAACATCATAACAACTGAATATCTCTTCCCAATAAGTGGATAACATACCTTACAAGACTAAATAGTCCCCCTGAGTAGGAGATACCAAAAAGATCAATCCAAATCAACAATAATCTTTGTAAGACCATTAGACTGATGCACATCAATACATCTCTAGTTCTGATTAGGAGGGGAAATCACCCCAATCTTACCTCAGAGATACTCAAAAGTATCCTTTAACAAGAACTTTGTGAAGATATCTGCAATCTTATCTTTAGTAGACACATATTCCAATCTTACTTCCTTTTCACTAAAACCTTATCTCTCAAGAAATGATACTTGATAGATATATGCTTTGTCTTTGAATGTAACACTGGATTCTTTTAAATATTTATAGCAATTGAGTTATCACAATAGATAACAATCAGTTCATCAATAATTATTTTGATATCTTTCAAAATTTTCTTCATACATATCTCCTGTGTATAATTAATAGCAACAACAACATACTCAGCTTCAGCAATAGATTGTGATATACAATTTTTATTTTTACATGACCGCGAAACTAACCTCTTACCCAAGAATAATGCACCTCCACTTGTACTTGTATTTGATTAATCTTTTGATAGCTCAACAATATTTGACTCTTTCGGTTCTGCTTGAAATTTAGGAATAATGTAGACTGCATTCATAATGTTTGGTCTAGTCTGTGTTGAGTCCAATAATCCATCGATCATAGATTTCTATCTTGTTTGATTTGCCTTTGGAGAATCATCATGCTTTTTGAATTCACAACCAGTCACCATAGGAGTACAAATTGGTTTTGAATTTTCTATACCAAACTTCTTTGACAATTCTTTAACATACTTGGACTCATATATGAAAATATGTTTTCTGATATAGTAATTTGCACAAGAAAGAATTTCAATTTCATCTCACTTATTATAGACATCCTAAACTCTTTTTGCATTTCATTAGAAAATTCTTTACTCAACTTATCATTACTACAAAACAGATATCATCAATAAATACTTCAACATTAAAATATTATTATAATCAACTTTGAAGTACAAGTTGTTGTCAGTAGTATCATTAGTGAAACTAAATTTTGACAAATAATTATCCAATCTTGCAGACCAGGCTCTAGGGGCTTGTTTCAACCTATAGAATACTTTCTTCAATCCACAAACCATGTCATTCTAGCCAGTCAAAGAAAATCTAACAAGTTGCTCAACATATACTTCATATTTCAACTCTCCATTGTGAAATATAGATTTAATATCCATCTGATACACCTTGAAATCCTTGTAAGTAGCATATGCGAGAAACATTCTAACAACTTCAATTCTAGCAACAAGAAACCAAGTTTCAACTAATACTTATCCAATCTTGTGTATGAGGCTCTAGGGGTTTATTTCAATCCATACAATTCTTTCTTCAATCTACAAACCATATCATTCTGATTAGTGAAAGGAAATCCATCAAACTACTCAACATATACTTCATCTTCCAACTCGCCATTGAGAAATACAAATTTAACATCCGTCTGATAGACTTTGAAATCTTTGTAAGTAGCATATGCAAAAAACATTCTAACAGCTTCAATTCTAGCAACAAGAGCAAAGGCCTCCTCAAAATCAATACCTTTCATCTATGAGCATCCCTTACAAACAAGTCTATCTTTATTTTGAACCACTTTACCATATTCATTCAATTTGTTTCTCAGTACCCATTAAGTTCCAATCATTTTTTTGTCCTTGGGTTTGGGAACAAAAATCCACATTTTATTCTTTTCAATGTGTTCCAATTCTTCTTCCATAGCTTTAATCCAACTTTCATCTTTGCATGCTTCATCAACATGCTCAGGCTCAATTTTAGAAATCTAACAAATTTCATTTCAATTTCAAGCAAGTCTTCCTCTAGTCTGAATACCTTGATTCCTATAATCAATGATCTTTTTTTTTAAATGATTTATCCTTACATACCTTGGAGTCTTAGGATTTGCATTTGTATCTGACACTTGTGTCTTCATTTCTTCCTTATTAATAACTTATCGATCTACCCAACCATTCTAACTCTGATATTGATTCTATGCTTGCATTTCCTAATTGTCTTCCTCACCATCTGAATCATATCCGTAAGATCTAGCTTGTTTGTGATAGCTTTCATCCAATTTAATATTTGGACTTTCAATTATCTTCCTCAACTTATTATTGTAACTCTTGTATGCTTTTCTCTTTGTAGAATAACCAATAAAGATACCTTCATCACATCTAGTATCAAATTTTCCTAAATCTTCATCTCTTTTGATGTAACATTTGCTTTCAAAAATTCTAAAATATTTCACTAGTGCCTTGCTTTATTTGAACTTGGTTCAATGTATAGATAACAATGCTAATTGTTTTTGTCCAATAGACTTTTGGTACATTTCCTTCATTCATCATTGTTCTTGTAGTATCAAGGATAGTTCTATTTCTTCTCTTTGCAATACCATTATGTTGTGGAGTGCATAGTGCAAACATTTGCCTTTTTATCCCGCGTTCTTCACAAAATGCATTAAATTCACAAAATGTAAATTCTCCACCTTGGCCAAATATCAAACATTTCATCTTCACACCTATCTCTGTCTCAGCCATAGCTTTGAAAATCTTGAATTTGTCAAAAGCTTTAGATTTATCTTATAAAAATGTAACCCACATAATTCTTGAATAATCATTAAAGAATAATATAAAATATCTATCTCCATAATAACTTCTAGTTGTAGCAGGACCACACAAATAAGTATGTACAAGATCTAACAATCCACCTGAATAATAAGTTTTTCTTTTGAAAGTAGATTTAGTTAGCTTACCCAACTGATATTCCTTACATATTGCATTAGCAAGCTTCAACAATTTATGTAAATCTATCACTGCTTTAGTAGTGCTTATTTTCACAATGTTATCAAAGCTCACATGACAAAATCTTTAGTGCCATAACCAATTGTCATCAATTTGAGCAATCAAACATCTATTTTTTGTACTATTCAAATGAAATACATTACCTTTGATCTTTATTCCAGATGCAATCTCAACTCCTAAACTTCCAATGATTTTGCACTTTCCATCCTTGAGGTTTAGATTATAACCTACAAATAGTTGTCCAACTCTCAAAATAATATGTTTTAAACCTTCAACATATAAAACATCATCAGTGTTATTCTTACCATCAAGTATAATAGAACCTCTACCTCTGATCATACAAGGAGTATTATCACTGAATTTGACAACACCACCACCATGCCTTTCCAACTTCACAAATTTTCTTTTATCTAAAGTCATGTGATGTGAATAACCTCTATCTATCACCCGTTCATCTTTTTCTTCAACATGTGCAACCAAGGCTTTTCCCTCAATTAAGAAACTAGCGTTTTCATCTTTGATAGCAATAAACACAATTTCATCATCACTCTTTTCAGATTTATCATCTGTTACACCTTCACTAG
>MU222062.1:126908-152033 GCA_018584345.1 Thuja plicata | reverse complement strand
ATTATTTTGTGTGTCTCTTCAACCAAAGCTTCTACAAACATACAGAGAAAAACCAAACAAATATAATGAAAATGTTTTTGATGTTTTAAATCATGTTTTTCAATGTTTTTGCATGCCATTTTTTTTTTAATTCAATCTTGAATCCATCGCAATTGCTACGTTGACCCCAGAATTACGATGGGGTCGTTGTATTAGCGACGCCCAAAAACCGTCGCAGTTGCTTGGGTGTTTGTCGCAATTGTGACATTCACGCCCAGAATTACGATGGGGTCGCTGTATTGGCAACGCCCAAAAACTGTCACAGTTGCTTGTGTGTTCGCCACAATTGCGACGCTTACCTCCAGAATTACGACAGGGTCGTTGTATTGGCGACGTCCAAAAACTATCGTAGTTGCTTGGGTGTTTGTCATAATTGTGAAAGATTCCTGTATTGGCGATGCCCCAAATGCTGGGGTTGATAGGGCTACATAGCGACATATTGTAGTCGTAATTGCGACTGAAAAGGAAAGATGTCATATTTTGCGAGTAAAAAATAGTGACGTCTATTCCTGTCGTAATTAAGACACATGGCTGTCCCAATTGTGACACATAGCCGTCACAAATCGACCCCAAATGTATTAGTCTCAGATTTGGCCCTGTTGAACGAGATGTTATCTATCAAGTGCTTGACATTCCTTTGGCATACAATATTCTATTAGGAAGGACATGGATCCATAAAATGTAGGTTGTCCCTTCCACATACCATCAGTGCATTAAATTCCCATTCCAAGGATCTGAAGTGACTATACCCGCTAATACACGCTATGATTGCAATGCCCTCACAAAATTTGTTGACATCTTTGTGCCTACCAACAAAGAATCTATTGAAATCCTTGAGACTAAATTAAAAGAAATGGAAAAGAGTTTGACACTCAAAGAAACTAACATGGGAGGATATCAGATTGAACCTGTGCTATTTATTACATCTTTTCCTTTGTCTCCACATTCTTTTGGGAGACCTTTTGAGAGCACTAAACCTTCTACGGTTTCTCCTCCAACAAAGTATGGTGGTACCTTTGTACAAGCCACAGTACCATTAGAAGAAGAAGCTAAAAACAGAGCTATCAAAGCTTGGATCTATAAAGGAGAAGATAATTCTGAACAAACTACTCCTTATGACATAAAACCTGAGCAATATGAAAAAGGTATATCTATTATGCAACATTTTGGCTATAAAGGAAATGGTCCCATAGGTGCAAATCATAAGGGCTTGATTGCACCACTTGAAGCTATTGGTCGCAGAACACGTGAATCTATAGGTATAGGCTTCTAGAAACTCTTATTTCAACTGGAGATATACAAGTTTGTACCTCGAGAAGATAAACAACAAACACCTAAAGAAACATCTAAAATTGTAGAATCTGAAGACAGTTCTAATGAGGATAGTTTCCCTTATCCTATTCCTCTAGACCTGGCAGCATTCTTTGCTGAGCTAGATGACTTTATCCTGCATGTCAGTATAGTAGACACTGACAGCAATTCTGATGACACCACTTCCCTCGCTCCATTAACTTATGAGGAATGGAAAGAAATATATACTCTAAATCCAGGTCATCAGGGTGATTTATACATACCACCTCACTTTCAAGAATAGCTTGAGGAGGAATCCCAGTCACTTCTCACTACACAAGAGGTAGTGTTGATGGGGTTTTGCTGACCGGGTCTGCCAACAGTCATAAGTTGTCACCGGGTTCTGGGGAAATCAGCCAACTCTGCCTACAAAGGTTGTCCGGGGGAAATAAATCCTCTGAGCCTCCAAGCACCTGGGTGTCGAGTCACAACAGTGCAGGGCTTGGTTGGGAGAGGTGACTATTTTCAAGGGGGATAGCTAGTTTCTTCAACTCATCTTCTCCAGAGATTTGATCAAGGTAAGGTTTTCCTAAGCGTTCTACACTTAGAAAATAAAATGAAAAAAGATCCTGCAGGGTTAGAATCATTTCATCTAACTATGGTCATGTTGAAATGTCTGGAACATCAATAATACTCTGGTAAACTACACTAAATACCGAAGAAACACACAACCATTAGCTAGCATTTTATCAGTAGCGGGAATAAAGAGGTCGTTAATCTACTTCAACATACCAGAGAAAAAGACATAAAGAACATTAAAACATGAAATACCATTAACTCAGAAGCAGGAATGCCAACAACATCATTGCCAAGAATTTTTCATTCTTCATTAATATTCAGTCCAGCAAGCACTGGTGCGTGATACAATGGTGGCTCCAAGGGAGCGTCTAACTACTGAGAACATAATAATGGAGCATTGAGCTCTGCAACTAAAATGAGAAATAACTTTGCTATTGCTATGGACAACAAAATCATCAATTTCACCGACCCTTGGAAATGGGCCGATTTGCCTATTTATACAACTCTTCTAACCCTAACCCTATTTTACACACTTCAATAAAATACAATATTCGGGGGCCAGTACTACCTGCGCCACCCTACAAAAGACCTGGAGAAGGAATAGGTCTATCATGTCAGAAGAATAAGATAAGAATATACATCGAAAGAATCGGTCTTGGGAAGAGAACCAGAAAGGAGGAAGAAGAAAGTAGGTCCCTCGAAGATCGAGGCTACATGCCTCATAAATGGGAAATGCGGTGCCCTGTCTCCAATGTGTCAGATGTACCTCTGAGCAGCGCCTCGAGAAGACCACCCTTTCAGAAGACCAACTGCCAAGCCGATGCCTCTTGATGTGGCCAACCACCTTCTGACAGTCTTTGTTAACCGCTTCTGAAAGTGACCAGTCGGCCACGGGGACAGGGACACGGGTCACTTTAAAGAATACAAAATTGTTGGATCTGAAACTCTGGGATCTGAGAACTTACGTCCCCAAAAGAATAAAGAATACTTGATGTGAGTTCTTCCCCGGCCTCCGGAGAAAGCTCAAGGTTGCTTGTTATGGCTGAAGGCCTAGAGGAGGCGGAAAATGCCATCCTTGTCTATCTCTTTTAGGCTGGCCCTTCTGTGCCTGGCCACTTCAACTTGTTCCCCCAAGTCCAGAACATTCCCTTTGAATTCATCTGCCATTCTGGTAGTGTCATGACCCTTAAGTATCATCTTGGTTAGTTTCTCCATCTGGGCCCCATCTATTCCCTCCAGAAATTGATACCGGGATTTCATTATTTCATCAAAACTCCCCAAAACTGAATCTTTGGGGGTATAAGTATCTGTACTAAGGGGATCAGCCCTGGAAGCCTTTATCACAAAAGACTTGTATAAATTAGAAGAATACTTTATGGTATTTACCTTTTCTTGCAAGGACTCTACCAGTTGCTTGGTTACCTCCAATGTGAGGTCAAGTCTAGAGTGCTGAGTTCTTACAAAATCGAATGATTCCTCACCCAGAATTCCATATTCAAAAATTATATCTTCTCCCAATCTGAGGATCTCTTCGAGCTCTACCTTCCACGCTTGGTAATTTTTGGCATCACTCTCCCACTGCTCAATAAGCACCTCTGCTTGATGAATGACTTGCCGAGCCATGTATAAGTCTGGGAGAGTGGACGCCAGGAAACGCCGGGTGTTTCCTATTTGGAGGGCGACCCATTCATCTACTGCTTGGGACTTCTTTTTCATTACTCGCAGGGATTCTAGGTCACTCTGCGGTAATTCCTCTGATATGGAGGTTTCTAGAGGGGCAGCACTGATGGGTCTAGCTAGCTCAGTAAGCAATCTGATAAGATTTGCATTTTTCTCTTTCTCAGCTTTGAGCCTCTGGGCCTCTTTCTCATATCGGGCCTCCACTGCCCGTGCTGCCTCCTTAAGCAAGTCCACCTCGCCTTTCTTTCCTCTTTTGCCCAGGGATACCTCTGCAACATTGTATTCTGCGGGGTCTACAGTTGCTTCATCGGCGTTTGGGGGAGGTGTTTCCACAACGGCAATCGTTTCTCCACCTGGCCCAGTTCGCAAAGTGTGAACTGTCCGGGCTTTCTTCGTCTTCGGTGGGGCCTGAAATTGGGCCATCATTTTGGCCATGGAGAGAGGAATTATCAGAGCAGACTGAGCTTTTCTCTTTTTTCTTTCTACCAGCCACTGAGATGGGAGAGGTGGTCTTCCTGCCAGAACTTGTTCTCCTAATTCTCTCCCAGTCTCTGGTGGCTGTTGCTCCCTGATGGTATGGACTTCATCCGTCCCTCTCCCTGCCTCAACTTCCTCTGCAGCCATGTCCTTTTCACCCTCCATCTCCTCAGCCTGGTCCTATATTTCTATCACTGGGTTTGGACTGTGGTGGGCGTCTTTGGGGATGTCCTCCTCTTCAAGCTGCTCTTCTTCTTCTCATTCTTCTTCTGCCAGGGCTTCTTCCTCTATTGGCAATAGGAGACGTATCAGGCCAAGATTTAGAGTTTGGGCCACCATGATAATCTGCCCAAAAGTTGCCGTCGTGAGTGGCCTTGAGAATGTGGCGGCTGGGTTTACGGTTATTCTAGGAGGTCCAGTTCCCCCAGCGGATGCCATTTGTTCACCTAGCTTTAGTTGGTCCACTCCCAGACCTTGCATCTCTTGAGCCCCAGAGATAATCTCCAGCTCTGGCTCCTCTTCTGTTTCCTGCTCCTGTTCTTGTACAGGTTCCTATTCCCAGTCTTCTAGGTCCGCAGCCTCTTGCTCTTTCTCTGAGACTTCTTTCCTTGCTTGTGTATCATCCCCCTACAAATTACCAAACTCATCGGCTGCAAATACATCAAATTCTTCTTCATGAGGGGGACTAGCTGGGACCCTTGCAGGCTCTGCTTCTTTCTTTGATTCTGGGGAACTGGAAGAAAGGATCTCTATTTCTCAGGGGAGGGAGGTCCTGGGCACCGGTACCAGTTCTGCCTTGACCTGCTTGATGTGCTTCCTCTTCCTCCGGGTGACCAAAGGTGGCCCCACATTAGCTATTGCTACCTCTTCCATGGGATCCACCCCCGTTGCCTTTACCATTAGGGCTGCTAGCGACAGGGAGGAAGGGGGACGAATTGGTCCAGCCATCAGCGGGGGAGTGGCCAGCCTCGTTATTAACTGCTCCCTCATCTGCTAGGAGGCTGCCACAGACTGCTTGATCTATTCTTGTATCATGACTTCCTGTGCGGAGGGGGTTGTAGCTATTCCCTTTCCTTTTTTTGTGCCTTGTGAAGAAGTCTCGGCCCCCTGGGTCAATCTAGGTACCGGTTGTGGTGCTAATTTTGGCGCCGATCGAGGAGCCTGACACATACTCCTGGGGTGCACCCTTTTGAAATAGGTGTGACTTTGCTCGACCACATCTCGATTGAAGTCCTTAATCGTGGGCCCCTCCTGGGCATCCCAATCCATTACCGGCAGTGCCATTTTATCGATCCTCTTTTCTTTGTACTGGGGATATGTAGTGGGGGCGGTGTCAGAGAAGCCTGGGGGAACCTCTGGAGCTTCAGTTCTTGCATCATTCTGGTTGTCATTCTGTCATAGTGCCTGCTCCGGACATCTACATCATCCTGGCAGTCCGCCCAGAAGTCTTCCATGTGTATATGATGGGGCTCCGAAGCCTGGGGCAGCGCTGTTGCAATTTTGCCATGCGGATCAAAGTTCTTCCGTGCCAGATAGAATTCTTGCAAGTTATAACTTTTCAGCTCATTGTCTGCCTCTTTCGCGGTGGCCAGACTGCAGGTGTAGTTCCCACAGGTGATTGAGAACGAGACATTGGGGACCTTCTTGAGGTCCAAGAAGGCGTGCAGCTCCATTATCTGCCGGCAGTATTCCAGTAGCACGATCTTGTCCCCACAGTGCTTGGGCAACAAGTAGGGATTCCCGGAGAAGCCAGGGACCCTAATGTATGTATGCTGCTGGAATTGGATAGAGTAGTTTCCATAAATACTAACTAACTGCATCGCCTTAGTAGATAGGCGGTATCCAGCATCCCGGGTGGGTGTGAGCAGGTGATAGTAAACAAATGAATCATTTACTTGACAAAAACTGGGGAAGCTAGCCTCCCATTGAATCTGTGGGAAATGGTCCCATGGTGATTTTTGTCCTGGGCCAATCCTGAGAATGCCATCTGTAAGTAGGCCATTGGAGTGGGGCCTCTGCTGGGCCAGGGCCCAGAAAATATAAGAAGTCATATAGAACTTCTTCTTCCTATTCACCTGGAGGAACTGGGAGTCGACATGATTAGAGATTATTGTCACCCAGTCGAAGAATTCTACCTTAGTGGAGATGCCGACGAGGAAATAGTACATCCACTTGGAAAACTCCTGGGTGGAAGGTTGCCCAAATACCCGGGCTAATGCTATTATCCCCATTTGGATGCTCTCCATGAATTCAGAGCAGGGGATATCTATCTTCATTCTCTTTAGGTCCTTCTTTGGGGCCTTGAGCCAATGGGTGTTCATGTACACCTGGGCCGCATCCTCTAGTTGTGTAAACTGTTTCAAGGCATTAGTCCTTGTAACCACCGTGGCTCTATCAAATTGCGGGATACCCAGGCCTGCCTAAAATGTGACTGGGTCGAGGGACACCAGTGGAGTGGGGTACCCTGTGGGTTCTGCAGCTGTAAGCATGACAGCCCAGACAGAAGAGTTATAGTTGGCAGCCAGTGTTAGGACAAGCCCTGGAGACTACACGGAGCACGGGAAACAAGCTGCCCTAAGGATTCTGAAACCTTCGACGTTGATTGCGAGCTGATCTCTAGCCTGTCGCTGGATGTGCATTATCTTTACCAGGGCCTGCATTTCTGCCCAAGTTCTGACATTGGCGTCGGTTATCAGTTTTACCTTGGACTCAATCTTTGAGCCCACGATGCCATTATCCTATACATACTTCATGGTGAGGGGAAGTTTTTCTAGGGCCTTCTCCATCTTTGACTTTGCTGCTGCCCTGGTTTCTATTGTGGTCGATAATTCTGGGCTTCCGGGAGGAGATGATGCGGACGCTTCAGACATGTTTGGAAGATAACTCTAGAAACCTGCGAGACAAAGTGATTGTTAGAACATGTTTATCAAAGTAAAATAGTTACTCCGGGGTTTGGAGATCTTACCACCATGGTGTTTGCTTTTCCTAAAAAGTTAGTTACGCACAAAAATACCCGAAAAGCAAAACACATCTTAAACTTAACACTTTTAAACATCCGGGTCTGGGGAATTTTATCACACTTTGGCAAAGACACAGGATGGATGGTGGTAAGAGGCCCGAAGCCTGGAGAAATGATCGTTAGCTAAGATGCATGAAAAGGCAAGTTGTCGAGCCCACGTGGACGCCACGTGTGTTGGCATTAAATGGATGTGATGGTGATGACGGCGGAGCCAACTGTTTGAACGCGTGAAAAGGGAAAGCCACTTGGCTGGAATTGATTGCGCACATGGGACATAAATGAGGTTCTGACAGCCTTCATGGAGGAGAGAGAAAATTGCCTGTTTGAAACCGGCGGGGAGCCAAGTTTCAAACAGGTGGTTTTCTGCCTCAAAGTGAACTCGAAGGCAGAAAACCAGACACAGAGGTGACTTGACCAGCTCGTCAAGTCACCTAGAAGGATATACATGAAGCTGAAGGATATACACACAGAAATAAGGAGATATATACATAGACTATTTACAATGATGTACATATATGCATGGATATACAACACGGGATGACACCCGCGGGAACACCAGACAAGGCAGAAATAGAAATGCACAACTATCTATACTATATACATCATTTTACAGAAACAACTCCTGCATAGAGGGTGGACAACCCTCTGGCAGAGCTGACCCACCAATGGGCGGCGACACCAGAAGATAAAAGACCAAACAAAATAGGGAAGCAAAACAAAGCAAAATAAACAGAACAAAGCAAAATGGAAGGAAACTAGAGAGTGGAAGAAAGACAGGTGGAAAAGCGGAAACACCAACCTAAGAACGTAGAAGGTGGAGGAAAGGGAGGGTTTACCGCGCGAGCTCTGCAACAGCTCGAGTTGTCAATCGGTCAGAATCACCACCACAGAGCACTTGCACTTGCCTGAGAATGACTGAAAATTGTTAAGCACTGATTACCATAAACTTCTTGCAAATTCTCTGTTAATCACTTTGAAATTGCTCTTTAATTCGCTCTAAGTGCTCGAAGGTTTTGATCGCGGTAATCATGAAAATGATAGATGACACCTATTTATACCTGTGGTAAAAGGCAATCCTCCTCCTTTCGGCGATCTTTAGACAGGAAAAAACCTCCAAACTCCGGGCCTAGGGATTTCTCACGATGATATCCCTAAGAACATCATGATGAAAAATATTGGAGTCCAAAATCTGGTTCCCAACAAAAGATAACCTCTAGGACCGGAGTCCCGGAGGAGAAAACCAAACAGCAAAACGACGCACCGGGGAAGAAAACCCCAGAGAAAGAAAAAAAAAAGGGAAAGAAAGACAAGGTAAGTAAAAACAAAAAAAGGGGGACCCAATATTTTGCACACAAAATGTAGGGACGGGGATGTAGGGCATAACAAATGGCGACTATCTGGGACAAATGCCTTATCACATTTGAGAACTAAAGAATCTCTGGTCAGCAAAACTGGAACAAGCCGCTTCCTGAAGCATCTGACAGGGAAGAAGCAACATATCTGAGAGAATCCAACCACATAGGAGTCAGTCCAGAGTCTTTCATCAGTGGTGTCATGTGTGCTTTGGAAGGAAATCAAGCCGATGAGCTTTGGGAGGAATAGAGAAGAGGCACTAATTACATCGAACTAGTCATCAATTTTCTTGTTTCCCCTGTAGACTAGAGTTTTGTCCCACTTTTCCCTTGTTATTTTATTTATTTCTGGGTGGGGAAGGTGGTACTTCTTTCACCATTAAGCTTAAGCTTAGTCAATTTTAATGGCGGTACTTCTTTCACCTATCCACCCATATTTAGATTGTTGAAGAGGGGATAAAACTCTGGACCCAGGGAGAATTTCTTTAGATTTTTAGACGTGGGTCAACCAATTAGTACAGCCTATATATCCTCGGTGTGTCTGATTACTTGTTCCTTGTATTGTTTATGTTCACTGATTGCCAGACTCCCAGAGAGAGCACCCAATGGAGATTCCTCAAAATGTGCCATGACCAGTAAAACAACCCCAGAGACCAGGTCGATTCCACCGTGCCAAAGATAGATTCTAAATTTCACCATATCGTAGACATTGTACTGGAGACCTACGTTATGCAAAGCATTCCAATTCCTGCAAGATGAAACAAAACACCAGGATCAAAAGAAAACCAAAAAAAAAAACCAAGATGGAAAAGAGGGTCGTCCCAGAGGACAGCTGACAAGGCTATTTATAAGGCTAGGAACCTTGCAACGAGACACCCAGAAAAGATATTTACAAGCAGAAAGCTTTACATATAATACAACTTAGGACGAACTTACCTTACTCAAAATAGTGTTTGAGAAACTGTCCATTAACGGGCAATGTGACAGGTTCTCCAGTTAGAGTGTTAAGGTGGTAAGTATTTGCCCCACAAATTTCTGAGATCAAGTATGGTCCGAGCCAGAGCCGTTGGAATTTGGTATGCTTTCCTTTCTTCTCCTGGGCCTTATCCCACAACAAGACCAGATCCAAAATCTGAAAAGCCTTATATTGGGCTCTTCTGTCAAACCATCTTTTTACCATTGCTTGATGATGTGCAAAATGTTCAAGGGCTGTGTCTCTCTATTCTTCCATCCGTACCAGATTCAAGAGACGAACCTCCATAATGTTGTCCCTGTTGTTGAATTCCTGCATAAACTGTAATACTGGGATCTGTAAATTGACTGGGAATACAGGGTTCTGGCCATAAACCAAGTGGAATGGTGACGTTTCCAGGGAAATTTTAATATGAATGCAATCCACCCAGAGGGAAAATTTTAACTTTTGATGCCAATCCCGAGGGTTCTGTTCTAACAAATGTTTGATCACTTCAAGCAAATTCTTGTTCGTTGACTCAGCAACATCGTTTCCCTAGGGATAATAGTTGCTGGAGAACTTCAGTGTGATCTTCCGATTGTAGGTCCATTCGAGAAACTGCGCTGAAGAAAATGCCGGACCATTGTCACATACTAAAGCAAAGGGCATCCCAAATCTTGTGACGATATTTTCTTCCAAGAACTTGATAACTATGTCCACCGTGTTGTTTTTATAAGGTATAACTTCAAACCATCGAGTACAATAGTCAGTAGCAGTAAGGATGTATCGGTGGTTAGCAGATGAGTTGGGGTTGATCTCTCTGATGAAGTCAAATGCCCATTGGGCGAAGGGTCTAGCCTCGTAGACTGGTTGCAGAGGCATCACTGGGTTACACTCATGATGCACTGCGGTTTGGCAAGTATGGCACTTTCTTGCATGAGCGTAAACGTCCTTGAAGATACAGGGCCAATAGTATCCGGCCCAAAGGATCTGATGGGTAGTGGCGTTGGCTAAGCCATGCCCGGTTCCAAACTATCCGTGGAATTTGTCGATTATTCTCACAAGTTGGTCTCTATCGATGCACAGGAGGTACACTCCCTCATATTTTCTGCAGTACAGCGCGAAGTTCTTGATCATGAAGTGTGCGCTTTTCATCCGCAGTGCGCAGCGTTTATGGGGAGGTAACCCCTCCGGACACTTTTTGTTTAGTAACAAGTATACCAAATCGGTATACCATGGGTCTTGGGTGATGGACTCCACTGTGTAAGTTTGGCATTCTATGCGGGGAGTCTCTTCTGCTATCACCCGACTTAGTCCTTGGCCTCGGACTATCTTCATGGGCTGCATTTCTAAGTCATATTCCTGGAGGATGGCCATCCATTTCCCCCAACTCTCACCCAATTCAGTCTGCATCAGCAGAGATTTAACGGCCTGGTCTAGAATGATAGCATGTACTTTGCTCCAGAGAATGTAATGCCAGAATTTCTTCACGGCGCGAACTAGAGCAAAGGCCTGCTTTTCTAGTGATGAATACCAGACTTCGGCATTCTTGAAGGGGGAGCTCATGAAAGCTATTGGTCGTTCCTCCCCTTCAACCTTTTGGATCAAGACTGTTGTAGCGGAATGCGGTGAAGCAAATGAGTAAATGTAAAATGGAAGGGAGTAGTCTGGACTAGCTAGAACATGGGCCTCCGTGATTGTCTCTTTGATCTGGGCAAATTCCCATTTTGCTTCAGGACTCCACTCAATCTTGGTATCTTTCTTCATCATCTCATTGAGTGGTTTAACTATTTCTGTGAATCCTGTAATGAATCATCATACAAAGTTCATTTTTCTGAAGAAAAATCGCATCTCTTTTTTGCTGCCAGGCATCTGCAGATTCAGCAATGCTTCAACTCTATCAGGGTCTATGGATATACCCTTCTCAGAGACAATATGCCTGAGAAACTTCCCTTCATTGACCCCGAATATGCACTTCTTTGGGTTGAGGGATATTCCATACCGGCGACATCTCTCACATATCTGAGCGAGGTGGGCGGGATGGTCACGCCTGTCCTAGGAAAAGATGGTCAAATCATCCATGTATATGATTATGCACCGATTTACGAGGCCCTCAGACACAATGTTCATAGCCTTTTGAAATGTAGCCCCTGCATTGATCAGACCAAAGGGCATTCTTCTGTACGCAAACGTTCCCCACTTGGTGGTAAACACTATTTTCTCTCTATCCTCATACTTGACCATGACCTGGTTGTACCCTGAATATCCATCCAAGAAGGACATCATCTGGGATCCATTTACTATCTGCAACACTTCATCCAACGAGGGGAGAGGGTGATTATCTTTTTTAGATGCCTTGTTTAAATTCTGGAAATCCACGCAAAGGCGGATCTCGCCATTATTTTTCCTTATAGGGACCAAGTTGGCAACCCACGTAGTATGCCAGATTGGGAAGATTATCTGGGCTGACAGCAATTTTTCTACTTCTTGATGGATCAGAGGCTCTATCGGGGGGTTGACTGGTCTTTGCTTTTGCCGAAAGGGCTTAGCGTCTGGTTTCAGGGGAATGGTGTGGGTCATGATGGATGTATTGTATGTCTTTAAGTCTTCATAACCCCAGGCAATTATGTCAATATATTCTCATAGAACCACGAGAATCTTCTCCTTTTCCTCAGGGGAACAGGAGGTACCAATGTGAATGATATTTTCTTCACCGGGCTAGCCGATGTTAACTTTTTTAAAATTTCCTCCCTCAGAGGATGATGACACCTTCTCATGGGCCCGAGGGTCCAAGTCAAAGATTCGTTCCAATGCAACCATCCCCTTTGGGATGGTGTTAGTGGGCAGGTCCATGTTCCGATCGTCTTCATCACCCTGCCCAGTATCGTTGTGGTCTCGTTTCTCCACTATCTGATCCTCAAAGACACCAACATTGGCCATGAAGGCCAAGATGTGTTGATCATCCTCAAAAACCTGAAAGTGGGTAATATTATCTAGGATGGAGGGGGTGGGGATCATCTCAACTAAAAATCTCTGGAGTCGCGAGCCGGCCATTGGCTCAAGTGTGCTGGCAGAAACGGCGAGGGCATCCGGGACATAGTTCCATCACCGGGGAATGAGGTCAATGCCAAAGGCATCAAAATATTTGATAAGGCTCCAAGCCCAGTTGCGGTACGCGGCCAGCCTTTTGTCATGACATGTGTATTGACTCTGGACTTGTCTAACAATCAACTCTGAATCACCCAGAGCTCGGAGGTGGGTGATTCCTTTCCTTAACACAAATAAGAGTCCAAGGATCAAAGCCTCGTACTCCATGACATTGTTTGTACATTTAAACTGCAGCCTGTAGGATGTGAGGAAGGATTTCCCTCGTGGGTTGATTAATTCTACCCCGGCCCCACAGCCTTGTTTGGATCGGGACCCATCGAACTTAAGGGTCCATAAGTCATTGTTCGTGATTTGGGGCTGGGGAGGGGTAATCTTTGGATTCTTGTTGGGGGACTTGGGGAGTATCTCCTGAACTACCGATGTGAAAGTAGAATTTCCCTCCGGAGGTGTTTGGGTTTAGGGTTCCCGGAGGATGGCACCAAAGGAGCGCATCCCACAGGGACACTGGGTCCCGGGGAATCCATTGCATGTTGTTGGTTCCAGAGGGAATCAAGGTGCTGGTTAGCGATCGAAAGACATGGTCCACACTCAAGCTCTGAATGTTTTTGGTAGTGTACTCTGCACCAAGTTTTGGATAGGAGTGTGGCTAGGGTTGCTGTGGCACCTTGAGAGCTGACTTCAACTCTCATCTTTTCTTCTAGGTCTTGGGCTCTTTGTAGCACGGCAGGATCTTCTCCGGGGATAAAATTGAATGTTAAGATTTCAAAAGGTTTGTACACCCCTAGAGATGTTTTGGAGAAAAAGACCTCATTTACCCTCCCAATTTTGATAAGGGCATGTTTCATTCGGGGTTCACTTTCGACCCGGATCCTATTTGATTCTCCTTCCCATGGAAGCCACAAGTGGGTGAATTTGGTTGAAAAGTATCCATTCAAGGACTTAGACCAATTCTAACTTAGTAACATCCCATAAGTCTCTGGGATGTCCACTACCTAGATATCAATGATGCTGGTTATCCTGGGGTCCTGGATAAGATGTATCCGGACATTCTTCAATTCCCCCACCATTTTTACAGCTGTCTTGTCCAGCTGGATTACTGCACCATTAGATGGGGTGGGGTGGAATCTGAGCTTCTGACAAATGGACAAGGGCATGATGTTACCTGAAGCTCCAAAATCTACTAGGCAATTATGTATGTTCTTACCATGTATATTCAGGCCTAGCAAGAAGGGAGGATCCTCATTGTTTTCACGGAAGACAACCGCATTAGCATCTTTGAATGAGACGGTCTTGGGTGGGCGGCTGATAGCTTCTGGGTTCCCTAAGAGCTTCAGAAGAGACTTCTTCTGCTCGGGATAGTTCAACAAAACCTCCATCAGGGTCATAGAGGTAGTGGTCTATTTTAACACCTTCGTAATGTCAAATCTTCCTCCTGAGAACTGGAAATTCTCCTCCGTGAGATCTTTTGCTTGGTTAGAGCTAGGACCTTTTGGAGGGACGGGTCGATCAATCACGCTATTCTAGGGAGGAGGAGTATCTTTGATAGGAGGTGTGGTCGCGTAAGCTGGTCCTTTACCAACCTGACTCTAAGTGTTGTATGGAGCCCACGAGTTAGTAAAGGCATTGGCCTCGAAGGGCGGAATGGATTCATCAAAGAATCCCTGCAATTCAGATTCTTCTTCATCTTCTCTGAAAGTCCCAAAGAAGATGGTGTCACAGGTGAAAGCACTGTGGGTTGTTTCCTAGACCAGAGGCTCTGGAGGGGGAGCGTCGTGTGACTACTGCCTGTCCAGCTGGGAGATCATGATGACCTTCTCCAAAGTGGCACAATTCACCTCATTATGCGAACTAGTATCGTGCAACCTACACCAGTTAGTCATGGGCTGGAATTCTATGACTGGCGTGAAATGTGATGGTCCAGCACCATTTTGGTTGGTGTTATGGTTCGGAGGCGGGCCTCCGGTGTTTGTGTTGTTATTCCATTGCTGCTGATTGGGTCTAGGTCTGTTGTTGAAGTTTCTCCCTCTGGCATTATTGTTTCGTTGGCCGGAGAAAATGTTTCCCCTCTGGGAATTTGAATTCTGGGGCGTGTAGGATCCTGCCTTCAGTTGGCCCATGTCCATGGTCAGGGTAGACAACATTCGCCAGAGGGATTCAACCTCAGCGGTCAACTGAGTGTTAGCGTCACAATGTGATGGTTGTTACTGTTGTTGGCTTCCTAGGAAGGTAGCAGTATTAGTCGGAGTTGAGTGCGACAATCCTCCAGTCGTGGATGACTGGAAGACTAGCACTCTGGATGGTTGTGTCTGAGTCTGTTGTGTCTGCTGCGGTTGATTCCAAGGGAAGAATTCCAGACTCAGTGTCATCTGGGTCTGGGTTGGGTAAACGTATCGCGCCTGCTGGTCTATCAAGGGTGGCGGGGGATTCATCACCATCGAAGGGGCGCCCATTACCAGATTGGGGTTATAGCCCCCGGCGTATGCAGTTTCACTAGGGATCATGTTAAAGGGTGTGTTCTGTCCAATCACGCCCAGGGATTTGTTAAGACCACGGGACAACTCTAGGGCTAGGTTGTAGACTTTTTCCAAGGTATCCCGGTCGCCCGGGGCAGTTGTTCTCCAAAGGAGAGTGGCAACAAAAGGGTCCATCGCATTAAGATAGGTCTGTATGGTTACGTCTGGAGATGGGATAAAAGGGCCCATGCACCGCTTCAGGGCGTGTTGGAACCTATGGTTGAATGCTGCAAGAGGTTCATTGGGTTCATTTCTAATGGAGATGAATTGGCTGTGGGACCAGGCTGGGTCCACGTGTACGCGGAAGGCCGCCAGAAAGGTGTCCTCCATATCCTGCCAAGTGTTGATGGAGTTAGCAGGCAGGTTAAGGTACCAGTTCAACTTGCTTTGTCCTAGGGACAAGGGGAACATACGGGTCACAACATCTTCATGTTGGATCCGGTGTCGATTCATGGCATCTTTGTATGCCTGTAAGTGTTCTTCTGCAGTTCGTGAGCCTAAATGCTCGTATCATGGGCAGATCTTCTCCGAGTGAGAGGGTAAATCATTGGTTGTGCCTGGAAAAGTGCCCATTAGGGACCCAGTTTTTTTGAAATATGCAGCCATTGGGGGAACTATATGTTGAGTAGTTTGGGTACTAGTTCCCGGGACTGTCTGGGGAGTTTGAGTATTCAGCGGTATGCTAGATCCCCAGATAACAGTGGCCAGTGTGACTTTTGAGGTCCGTTTCTTTCGAGTAGGGGGCTCGAGCTCGACAAACTTTTTGAGATTCAGGGCAGACCTAAGGACTCTTTCAAATTTTCCTGGGGAGAAAGATCCAATCCCACTGAAGGCTTGTCTCCTAAAACTACAGCTTGGGGAACCCTCAGAAGGTGTAAAATCAGAATCTTGGGAGGGGGATGAGTTCATGCCCTCCTTCTAGCGCCAGTTTCTGTTGATGGGGTTTTGCTGACTGGGTCCGCCAACAGTCATAAGTTGTCACTGGATTCCAGAGAAATCGGCCAACTCCGCCTGCAAAGGTTGTCTGGGGGAAATAAATCCTCCAGGCCTCCAAGCACCTGGGTGTCAGGTCACGACGGTGTGGGGCTCGATTGGGAGAGGTGACTGTTTTCAAGGGGGATAGCTGGTTTCTTCAACTCATCTTCTCCAGAGATTTGATCAAGGTAAGGTTTTCCTGAGTGTTCAACACTTAGCAAATAAAATGAAAAAAGATCCTGCAGGGTTAGAAGCATTTCATCTAACTACAGTCATGTTGAAATGTCTGGAACATCAATAATACTCTGGTAAACTACACTAAATACCAAAGAAACATACAACCATCAGCTAGCATTTTATCAGTAGTGGGAATAAAGAGGTCGTTAATCTACTTCAACATACTAGAGCAAAAGAAATAAAGAACATTAAAACATGAAATATCATTGACTCAGAAGCAGGAATGCCAACAACATCATTGCCAAAAAAATTTCCTTCTTCATTAATATTCATTCCAGCAAGCACTGGTGCGTGATATAATGGTGGCTCCAGGGGAGCGTCTAACTACTAAGAACAGAACAATGGAGCATTGAGCTCTGCAACTAAAATGAGAAATTACTTTTCTATTTCTATGGACAACAAAATCATCAATTTTTCCAACCCTTGGAAATGGGTCGATTTTCCTATTTATACAACTCTTCTAACCCTAACCCTATTTTACACACTTCAATAAAATACAATATCTGGGGACCGGTACTACCTGCGCCACCCTACAAAAGACCTGGAGAAGGAATAGGTCTATCACGTCAGAAGAATAAGATAAGAATATAAATTGGAAGAATCAGTCTCAGGAAGAGAACCGGAAAGGAGGAAGAAGAAAGTAGGTCCCTCGAAGATCGAGGCTACATGCCTCATAAATGGGAAATGCGGTGCCCTGTCTCCAATGTGTCAGATGTACCTCTGAGTAGTGCCTCAAGAATACCACCCTGTCAGAAGACCAACTGCCAAGCCGACGCCTCTTGATGTGGCCAACCACCTTCTGACAGTCTTTATTAACCACTTCTGAAAGTGACCAGTCGGCCACAGGGACCGGGACATGGGTCACTTTAAAGAATAAAAAATTGTTGGATCCGGAACTCTGGGATTCGGGAACTTATGTCCCCAAAATAATAAAGAATACTCGATGTGATTTCTTCCTCGGCCTCCGGAGAAAGCTCAAGGTTGGTTGTTATCGCTGAAGGCCTGGAGGAGGCGAAAAATGCCATCCTCGTCTATCTCTTTTAGGCTGGCCCTTCTGTGCCTGGCCACTTCAACTTGTTCCCCCAGGTCTGGAACATTCCCTTTGAATTCATCTACCATTCTGGTAGTGTCATGACCCTTAAGTATCATCTTGGTTAGTTTTGCCATCTAGGCCCCATCTATTCCCTCCAGAGATTGATACTAGGATTTCATTATTTCATTAAAACTCCCCAAAACTGAATCTTTGGGGGTATAAGTATCTGTACTAAGGGGATCATCCCCAGAAGCCTTTATCACAAAAGACTTGTATAAATTAGAAGAATACTTTACGGTATTTACCTTTTTTTGCAAGGACTCTACCAGTTGCTTGGTTACCTCCAATGTGAGGTCAAGTCTGGAGTGCTGAGTTCTTACAAAATCGAATGATTCCTCACCCAAAATTCTGGATTCGGAAATTATATCTTCGAGCTCTACCTTCCACGCTTGGTAATTTTTGGCGTCACTCTCCCACTGCTCAATAAGCGCCTCCACTTGATGAATGACTTTCCGAGCCGTATATAAATCTGGGAGAGTGGACGCCAGGAAATGCCGGGTGTTTCCTATTTGGAGGGTGACCCATTCGTCTACTGCTTGGGCCTTCTTTTTCATTACTCACAGGGAGTCTATGTCACTCTGCGGTAATTCCTCTGATGTGGAGGTTTCTTGAGGGGCGGCACTGATGGGTCTGGCCATCTCAGTAAGCAATCTGATAAGATTTGCATTTTTCTCTTTCTCAGCTTTGAGCATCTGGGCCTCTTTCTCATATCGGGCCTCCACTGCCCATGCTGCCTCCTTAAGCAAGTCCACATCGCCTTGCTTTCCTCTTTTTCCCAGGGATACCTCTGCAACATTATATTCTGCAGGGTCTGCAGTTGCTTCATTGGCGTCTGGGGGAGGTGTTGCCACAATAGCAATCGTTTCTCCGCCCAACCCAGTTCACAAAGTGTGAACTATCCAGGCTTTCTTTGTCTTTGGTGGGGCCTAAACCTAGGCCATCATTTCAGCCAGGGAGAGAGGAATTACCAGAGCGGACTGAGCTTTTCTCTTTTTTCTTTCTACCAGCCACTAAGATGGGAGAGGTGGCCTTCTTGCCAGAACTTGTTCTCTTGATTCTCTCCCAATCTCCGGTGGCTGTTGCTCCCTGATGGTATGGACTTCATCCGTCCCTCTCCCTGCCTCAACTTCCTCTGCAACCACGTCCTTTTCACCCTCCATCTCCTCAGCCTGGTCCTGTATTTCTATCGCTGGTTTTGGACCTTGGTGGGCTTCTTCAAGGATGTCCTCCTCTTCAAGCTACTCTTCTTCTTCTCGTTCTTCTTCTGCCATGGCTTCTTCCTCTTTTGGCAGTAGGGGAGGTATCGGGACAAGATTTAGAGTTTGGGCCACTATGATAATCTACCTGAAAGTTGCCCCCGTGAGTGGCCTTGGGAACATGGCGGCTAGGTTTACAATTATTCTAGGAGATCCGATTCCCCCAGAAAATGCCAATTGTTCACCTAGCTTTAGTTGGTCCACTCTTGAACCTTGCATCTCTTGAGCCCCGGAGATAATCTCCGGCTCTGGCTCCTCTTCTGTTTCCTGCTCCTGTTCTTGTACAGGTTCCTGTTCCCAGTCTTCTAGGTCTGCAGCCTCTTGCTCTTTCTCTGGGACTTCTATCCTTGCTTGTGTATCATCCCCCTACAAATTACCAAACTCATCAGCCACAAATACATCAAATTCTTCTTCATGAGGGGAACTAGCCGGGACCCCTGCAGGTTCTGCTTCTTTCTCCGGTTCTAGGAAACTGGAAGAAAGGATCTCTATTTCTCGGGGGAGGGAGGTCCTGGGCACCTGTACCAGTTCTTCCTTGACCTGCTTGATGTGCTTCCTCTTCCTCTGGGTGACCAAAGGTGGCCCCGCATCAGCTATTGCCGCCGCTTCCATGGGATCCACCCCCATTGCCTTGACCATTAGGGCTGCCAGTGATGCGGAGGAAGGGGGACGAATTGGTCCGGCCATGAGCAGGGGAGTGGCCAGCCTCGTTATTAACTACTCCCTCATGTGCTGGGAGGCTGCCACAGACTTCTTGATCTATTCTTGTATTAGGAATTCCTGCGTGGAGGGGGTTGTAGCTATTCCCTTTCCTTTATCTGCGCCTTGTGAAGAAGTCCCGGCCCCCGGGGTCAATCTAGGTACCGGCTGTGGTGCTAATTTTGGCGCTGGTCGGGGAGCCTGATGCATACTCCCAGGGAACACCCTTTTGAAATAGGTGTGACTTCGCTCAACCACATCTCGAGTGAAGTCCTTAATTGTGGGCCCCTCTTGGGCGGCCCAATCCATTGCCGGTAGTGCCATTTTATCGATCCCCTTTTCTTTTTACTAGGGATCTGTAGTGGGGGCGGTGTCAGAGAAGCCCAGGGGGAACCTCTGGAGCTTCAGTTCTTGCATCATTCCGGTCGTCATTCTATCATAGTGCCTTCTCCGGACATCTACATCATCCTGGCAGTCCACCCAGAAGTCTTCCATGTGTATATGATGGGGCTCCGAAGCCCAGGGCAACGCTGTTACAATTTTGCCATGCAGATCAAAGTTCTTTCGCGCCACATAGAATTCCTTCAAGTTATAACTTTTCAGCTCATTTTCTACCTCTTTCGCGGGGCCAGAATGCAAGTGTAGTTCCCACAGGTGATTGGGAACGAGACGTTGGGGACCTTCTTGAGGGCCAAGAAGGCGTGCAGCTCCATTATCTGTCAGCAGTATTCGAGTAGCAAGATCTTGTCTACACAATGCTTGGGCAACAAGTAGGGATTCCCAGAGAAGCCAGCGACCCTAATGTATGTATGCTAATGGAATTGGATATAGTAGTGTCCATAACTACTAACTAACTTCATCGCCTCAATAGATAGGCGGTATCCAACATCTTGGGTGGGTGTGAGCAGGTGATAGTAAACGAACGAATCGTTTACTCAGCAAAAATTGGGGAAGCTGGCCTCCTATTGAATCTGTGGGAAATGGTCCCATGGTGCTTTTTTTCCTGGGCCAATCCCGAGAACACCATCTGTAAGTAGGCCATTGGAGTGGGGCCTCTGTTGGGCCAGGGCCCAGAAAACATAAGAAGTCATATAGAACTTCTTCTTCCTGTTCGCCTGGAGGAACTGGGAGTCGACGTGATTGGAGATTATTGTTGCCTAGTCGAAGAATTCTCCCTTAGTGGAGATGCCAAGGAGGAAATAGTACATCCACTTGGAAAACTCCTGGGTGGAAGGTTGCCCAACTACCCAGGCTAATGCTATTATCCCCATTTGGATGCTCTCCTTGAATTCAAAGCAGGGGATATCTATCTTCATTCTCTTTGGGTCCCTCTTCGGGGCCTTGAGCCAATGGGTGTTCATGTACACCCGGGCCGCATCCTCCAGTTGTGTAAACTATTTTAAGGCATCGGTCCTTGTAACCATTGTGGCTCTATCAAATTGCGGGATACCCAGGCCTGCCTGAAATGTGACTGGGTCGAGTGACACCAATGGAGTGGGGTACCCTGTGGGTTCTGCAACTGCAAGCATGATGGCCTGGACAGAAGAGTTGTAGTTGGCAGCCAGTGTTAGGACAAGCTCTAGAGACTACATGGAGCACGGGAAACAAGCTTCCTGGAGGATTCCAGAACCTCCGACGTTGATTGTGAGCTGATCTCTAGCTTGTCGCTGGATGTGCATTATCTTTACCAGGGCCGGCATTTCTGCCCAGGTTCTGACATTGACATCGGTTATCAGTTTTACCTTGGACTCAATCTTTGAGCCCACGATGCCATTATCCTGTACATACTTCATGGTGAGGAGAAGTTTTTCCAGGGCCTTCTCCATCTTTGACTTTGCTGCTGCCCTGGTTTCTGTTGTGGTCGGTAATTCTGAGCTTCCGGGAGGAGATGATGCAGACGCTTCAGACATGTTTGGAAGATAACTCTGAAAACCTGCAAGACAAAGTGATCATCAAAACATGTTTATCAACGTAAAATAGTTACTCTGGGGTCCGGAGATCTTACCACCGTGGTGTTTGCTTTTCATGAAAAGTTAGTTACGCACAAAAATACTCGAAAAGAAAAACACATCTTAAACTTAACACTTTTAAACATCCAGGTCTGGGGAATTTTATCACACTTTGGTGAAGACATAGGATGGATGGTGGTAAGAGGCCCGAAGCCTGAAGAAATGACCGTTAGCTAAGATGCATGAAAAGGCAAGTTGTCGAGCCCACGTGGACGCCACGTGCGTTGGCATTAAATGGATGTGATGGCGATGAGGGTGGAGCCAACTATTTGAACGCGCAAAAAGGGAAAGCCACTTAGCTGGAATTGATTGCGTGCATGGGATGTAAATGAGGTTCTGACAGCCTTCATGGAGGAGAGAGAAAACCACCTGTTTGAAACCAGCGGGGAGCCAAGTTTCAAAAAGGTGGTTTTCTGCCTCGAAGGGAACTTGAAGGCAAAAAACTAGACACAGAGGTGACTCGACCAGCTCATCAAGTCACCTGGAAGGATATACACAAAGCCAAAGGATATACACATAGAAATGAGGAGATACATACATAGACTATTTACAATGATGTACATATATGCATGTATATACAACACAGGACGACGCCCGCGGGAACACCAAACAAGGCAGAAATAGAAATGCACAACTATCTACACTATATACATCATTTTACAGAAATAACTCCTACACAGAGGGTGGAAAACCCTCTGGCAGAGCCGACCCACCAACGGGTGGCGACACCAGAAGACAAAAGACCAGACAAAACAGGGAAGTAAAACAAAGCAAAACAAACGGAACAAAGAAAAACGGAAGGAAACCAGAGAGCGGAAGAAAGATAGGCAGAAAAGTGGAAACACCAACCTGAGAATGCAGAAGGTGGAGGAGAGGGAGGGTTTACCGCGTGAGCTCTGCAATAGCTCGAGTTGTCAATCGGTCAGAATCACCACCACAGAGCACTTGCACTTGCCTGAGAATGACTGAAAATCGTTAGGCACTGATTACCATAAACTTCCTGCAAATGCTCTGTTAATCACTTCGAAATTGCTCTTTAATTCTCTCTAAGTGCTCGAAGGTTTTGATCATGGTAATCATGAAAATGACAAATGACACCTATTTATACCTGCGGTAAAAGGCAATCCTCCTCCTTCCGGGGATCTCCGGACAGGAAAAAACCTCTGGACTCCGGGCCCAGGGATTTCTCACGATGATATCCCTAAGACCATCACGATGAAAAATCCCAGAGTCTGGAATCCAGTTCCCGACAAAAGACAACCTTCGGGACCGGAGTCCCGGAGGAGAAAACCAAACAGCAAAATGACGCACCGGGGAAGAAAACCCCGGAGAAAGAAAACAAAAAGGGAAAGAAAGACAAGGCAAGAAAAAACAAAAAAAGGGGGACCCAACATTTTGCACATAAAATGTAGGGACGGGGATGTAGGGCATAACAGGCAGTTGATGCTACAAACACTAATGAGGTACCTAGGTCAAAATGTGCTCATCTGACCATAGTAGAGGTTCTTGGTAGAACTCATCCCAACTGGGGACAAAGAGTTGATTTCACTCATGTTCTTGACATGACACCTAATGATGAAATAGACTCTCATGAATATGAGTTTGATAGCTTGTCATATGCCACCTCTGACAGAGATACAGATATAGCTAACACATATGAAAACCTTCTTAAAGTAGGTGAAGGGTCTAGTGTCAGGTTAAACAAGTCCAACTCCCTAGATTTTAACATTTCATCTACTATGGTCACTAGGAATCAAAGGAATTTGACTATACCTCTGGATGAGATTGCTTTAGGTCTTGACTTGCTTGTCCATACTTTTGATGATTATACTGTGAATGCACTTGAACCTATCACATATCTTTCCCTTCACCATCCCAAGCTTATAGACTGGAACTCTACCTCTCCATCTAATGAAGTCCTTACATTCCAGAATGATTACGCTCTTGCCTGTTACCTACATGCTGTCAAACCTGTAATGTCCTCCATTAGCGAAGAAAGTGTCAACATGACTGAGGTTGACATCAAGTATCTTAGTCACAAAATAAGAAGAAGAAAAAATAGGCGCTCTGATGGTGAAAACCACATTGTGGCAGTATCAGAGCCTAAAATAGTAAAAATAAAAGATGTATCCAAGGGTGAAAACCTCTTTGAGGCGCCTGAGGATGAGATACTTGATGCACTTCTGAGTCATTTTCAGGAAAGATCATCTATGCTTATTAAACCAACTCAACCAATCAACTTGGGTATAGAAGCTGAACCTCTGATCATTCACTTGGCACAATCACTATCAGAGGTAGAAAGAGAGGAATTCACTACATTCTTCAGAAGCAAAAAGATAAACTTTGCATGGAAATATTTAGACATTTCGGGATTAAACCCTAATCTAATCATGCACCATTTGTCCATTGCACCAGGTGTCAAGCCCGTTAAGCAGAAGCTTTGCAAAATGCATCCACATGTGGCTCTACTTGTCAAAGATGAATTATAGAAACTGCTTAAGGCAGTGTTTATCAGAGTAATTGACTATGCAGAATGGATCTCTAATATTGTTCCAGTATCAAAACATGATAAATCTATGCGAGTCTGCACAGACTTCAGAGATTTGAATTTGGCATGTCCTAAGGATGATTTTCCATTGCCTAATATTGGTATGATTGTAGATATGACAGCAGGGTATGAAATGTACTCACTAAAGGATGGTTTCTCTGGCTACAACCAGATAAAAATTGCGCCAGAAGACCAAGAGAAAACTGCTTTCACATGTGCCTAGGGAACTTTCTGTTGGAATGTCATGCCCTTGGGACTCAAAAATGTTGGTGCTACATATCAGAGAGCTGTTACTACTATATTTCATGACATGATGCATAAAAAAATGGAAGATTATGTGGATAAAACTTTAGCTAAGAGCATGCACTGAAAGAAGCATCTTGCAGATCTAGGTCCTATACTAGATCGTATGGAATAGTTTAGTATGAGGCTCAATCCTAAGAAATGCGCATTTGGCGTAACATTTGGAAAATTTCTTGGCTATATCATCTCTGCGAAAGGCATCAAAGTGGACCCTACTAAAGTACAAGCTATCATGGAAATGCTGCCACCAAAAAATATCAGACAAATGAGAGGACTTCAAGGCCGACTACAATCTATTCGGCATTTTATCTCACAACTGGCAGACAAGTCACAACCATTCACCAAGACTTTACACAAGGGTGTGGCTTATCAATGGAACAAAGAATGTGATGAAAGGTTCACACAAATCAAATAGTATCTTGCCAACCCACCAATCTTGATGCATCCTATTCATGGGAAGCCACTTATACTTTACATCTCTGCTACGGATACATCATTGGGTATCCTATTGGCTCAAGAAGATCAGCACAACAAAGAAAGGGCTATCTATTACATTAGTAGAACTCTGGTCTCATATGAAAAAAAATATTCTACTATAGAGAAGGCTTTCCTTGTAGTGGTATTTTCTTCACAAAAATTGTGGCACTATATGCTGGCTCATACTACACGTCTAATTGCTAAAATTGACCCTCTGAAATATTTTCTCAATAAAGCTACCCTCACAAGTAGACTAGCTAAATGGGTCATGCTTCTTAGTGAATTTGATATTGAATATGTAGAAAGGAAATCCATTAAGGGACAGGTAATAGAAGATCAATTGGTAGAAGCACCTCTAGTAGATCATCAACCATTGCATATTGAATTTCGAAATGAGTCCATATTACTTCTCACACATCGATCATGGACTATGTTTTTTGATGGTTCATTTACCCAACAGGGGTCAGGTGCTGGGATACTATTCATTACACCTCAAAGGTACTCTTTACCAAAAGCATA
>MU222062.1:99923-126858 GCA_018584345.1 Thuja plicata | reverse complement strand
AGGGGTCAGGTGCTGGGATACTATTCATTACACCTCAAAGGTACTCTTTACCAAAAGCATATAAGATGTTGTTTCCTTGTACAAACAACATTGTTGAGTATGAAGCCTTAATCAATGGTATGAAGATTGCCCTTGAGTGACGAGTAGACGAACTCAATGTCCTTAGAGATTCACAATTAGTCATAAATCAAGTAAATGATATTTATCAGACAAAGGATGACAATTTGGTGCCTTATAAATGGTTGGTTGAGGAACTCAAAAATTATTTTACTCACATCACATTTCAACAAGTTCCAAGGGTAGATAATAAAATAGCAAATGCCATGGCCACTCTTGCCTCCATGCTACAGATGCCAGAAAATGATTTTTGACATGAATTCCTAGTGGAGATGTTACTCTACCCAGCCTATGATTCCCCTGATTTGTGGATGATCTATTCTATCATTGGACATGAATCATCTTGCTACCATCATATCTTTTCTTACCTTCGTGACCAGATTATTCCAGATACTTACACCTGAAATGAGAAACGTCAATTAATCCACAGTGCTTCACAGTTTGTCATCATAGCTAACAACTTGTATAGACATGGTCTAGATGGTACCCTCCTTAGGTATTTAGAACCTGATGACTCCAAATGTGTGTTAGTAGAGGTGCATGAAGGCATCTATGGGTCTCACTCTAATGGCCTGACATTGGCCCGTAGACTTATTAGAGCTGGTTACTATTGGCCAAATATGGAAAAAGAAGCTACATAGTTTGCTAAATCTTGCAAACAATGTCAACTACATGGTAATCTGATTCATGCTCCAGCCAAGGAGCTTATTCCCTTCATTACTTTCTGGCCATTTCAACAATGGGCCTTTGACTTGGTGGGTTAGATTTACCCCTCGTCCTCAAATGGACATAAGTTCATAATCGTAGCTATAGACTATTTTACCAAGTGGGTGGAGGTAGTTCCTCTCACCGTTGCCAATGGCAAATCAGTAGCTATGTTCATTCTCAACTACATCATCTGCAGGCATGGTGTACCCTCAACAATAATCACTGATAATGGCTGACAATTCAAAAATAAGGATTTGACAGAGCTATGCTCTAAGTTTAAAATCACTCAGCATTGGTCCTCCATCTATTATCCTTAGGGTAATGGACAGGCATAAGCATCCAACAATACAATCCTTAAAATCTTGATTCGCAAAGTGCACAAATCCGGATGAGATTGGCATCTCTAGATCAATCAAGCTCTATGGGCATACAGGACAAGCATAAGAACACCAACAGGGGCTACTCCCTATGCTTTGGTTTATGGAGCAGATGTTGTGTTACCAATTGAGGTTGAGATTCCTTCTCTGCGAGTCTCTCTGAAAGGCCTTATTATTGAAAAAGATAACAGAATATCTCAGCTACAAGAGCTAGAACTACTTAATGAATGTCGACAAGTGGAATTCAATCACCTTAGAGCATACCAAAAAAGGATGTCCAAGAGCTATAACAAGAAGGTCAGACCAAGGGATTTCCAAGTGGGTGACCTCGTTCTGAGGGAAAACCCTAAGAATCAACAACATCAGATCCAGAAAGGGAATTTTGAACCAAATTGGCTTGGTCTATATGTTGTCACTGCAGTGTTTGGGTCTAGTACCTATCAACTTTCTACTGCTAAAGGAGAACAACTCAAAGAGCCCATCAACGCTCTTCATCTGAAGCGGTTCTACAACTGAGACATCTTCAGTGTGCTCATGTATATAGTAAAGTCCTGAAAAAATTTTAAAAATCTAAAAAAGTCCTAAAAAAATGATCATCTTAGTGAAAACCTAGCAATAGGCACTTTGATGTATCTCTAAAAAAAAATATATATTCCAAAAATACAAAAAAATTAAAAAATTGAAAAATACAAAAAAAGAGAAAGAGAAAAAGTGTCATTGATGAAAACCTAGAAAACATGCGTCATGGTAGCAAAAAAAGAATTTCTGCCAAGAAGGTGAAAACCTGGTAAACAGGCGCCTCTTGTTCCACAATGCTATATCTATCACAGCACCACTTGGCTCTATGCATTTTCTTTCCTTCTTTTTTTTTTCCTACTTGCATTTACTTTCCATTTTCTTTCAATTCCCATCAAGGCACCAACTTACATGGATTGAAACTGGTCATACTCTCGGGGCAACCCTCCTGGTCTTGGGGGCACTATCTTATTATCTTTTCAGATCTACTTCACAATAGTCACCAGTGGTTCTCACTACGTCTGCCTACTGTCGCTTAGCTTCTACTAAGTCCTCTCTTCTTGAGAATCTCCCTAACATTAGTCACCAGTGGTTTTCACTGCGTCTTCCTACTGATGTCTAGCTAGTCCTATGATCTCTTCACTTGAGCATCTGTCTCGTGTCAGTCACCAGTGGTTCTCACTGTGTTTTTCTATTGTCATTGTACTATTGAGATTTCTCACATCCGTTATAGTTGGAGTTATACTCACATGCTCTATCTATCGATACTCAGTCTTGACGATTCTTTGCTTTAGTTTGTACATAGCTTTTGGTCACTTTCATGACACTCTGGTTCCTTTGCGAACCCTCCTAACTTAACATTGATTCAACTCCATACTCTTGGGGGAAATCAAATCTAGTTTTTCCTCACAACATACATCAAGTCAGCCATTGTTACTTGGGGGCATAGGTCCCCACTTTTATCACATCTTTGGTTTACACCCGCGTCATTAATCTTGTCACTTCTCAAGGACAACTCACTACTGACACAAACTGGTGTCTTTCAAAACCACCATAAATAGTGTTTTTTTTAACACTATCTTCGAACACATCTGTGTTTTTTAACACACATCTGATATCTCAAACATAAACATCTATCGATAACAATCAAACAAAATGCAGTCACAAGCACAATGGTGTTTTTCAACACCTCTAAACATGTACATATTCGACAACTTTGAAACTGGCTGAGCTATGATTGAATATTTCTTTGTATGTTGTCTATTCTCATGGATTTTCATTGATATTTTATTTGTCTACTACTTTTTGGTGTAGTCTCGATGATCCGCCAATGTCAAATAAACAAGGTGTATGTGATAAGAGCTCCCACACTAAGGTGGAACAACCTCACATACCTCGATCTTGTTTATTTGTATTCCATGGTGAGGTCGGTACTATCTCCTTGCTTGTTATTGCTCTTTTTGTTATTGCTTTGTTTGTTATTGATTTGTTTGTTTACGCATGATCGCACTCATGGTTATCTCAGCTTTGAATGCCTCGCTACTGGTGTAGTCTTGCAACATTAACTGGAAACAATGTTTAGGTCATCTTGGCTTTTGTGCCCTGGTGCTTACATTCATATCCTACATTTTATCTGATGAAAATTCATATTCATATCCTTATGGTTGCATTGTGGCGCCAGTATGGGTTGTATCGACTTTGATGTTCCAAAAAATGCTCAATGATGATGATTATATGATGGGTCTCACAACCATATCCTAGAATTGCACTTTCATATTGCATCTAGCATAGGATTGCATTTTCATTCTAGACTTACATTGTGGCAGCGATTTGGTGTTCTCTTCATTGCATTCTCCTAGGTTCATGCATTGGGGAGTTCTTCACTATCCTAGTTTCATCATGACTACACAAGTGTTGGCTCCTCACTCTCGTTTCTTCACATGTTATTTTGATTAACATTCGTCGTCCTGCATGAGATGTTAGTACCATACATATTCATATTCACAACTCATTATCATCCACCCATCGCATTTGCATATTCTCATTCATAATTGCATTTACATGACTCATCTACATACATACATAACATATGCATTTCATACATTTACATATATTCTAAACATGTTCATACATTTGCATACATTCTAATCATCTAAAAACATCTAGGCATATAGGAAACATCTCATAAAAGACAATATGACACATGTGATGATACCAAAAGATGAGCTCATATATATATATATACAATGTGTCGATACAAATACAAAATGGTGCTACTCGAGCACGATCTATATTAAAATGGTGATATAAATACATGGATGCCAATGCATCAGATACATCCTATGATCTCATCTCATCTATCTATCAAACACTAACTCTGGTCCTCTCCCTTGTCACCTAGAGGAGGTGGAGGTGGAGGTGGAGGCCTCTCTGGTGGGGGTGGTGCCTATGCACCCTCTGACCCTCTAGCATAGGTCAAAAATCTGGCAACCTGTGATGCCTCATCAGGCACCACCCTTATATACGATGCATAGTAATATGCCGCTTGAGAAGTCTGATGACGTATCTCCTCATGTGCTTCTTGTAGCTTCTCTTGGAGATCTTGTATCTCCCAATCTCTATCTAACAGTCGTGCATCTCACATGGCTACCTGTATCATCAAATCCCCGACCTGTCTTGAGAGCTGTCAAGCTCTCTCCCGAGACCATCGTTGTGGATCCTGTGCTGGATCCTGCGCAGGCTAGTCCTCCTGCATAAGATCCTCCTGCTGCACCTCCTCTTGAAGGGGTACCTGCTGCTCCTTAGATGTCTACTCAATATTCTGTCATCAAGACTGTCTCATACTCTCACTGTCGCTAGCCCCAATGTCCATCCCCATACGCCAAGTGGGGATGTCCACCTATACTGTCTAGGGATGGGGACCCTGTTGTTTCCCTGGCTGTGCACTCTATTGTGGTGGGGGCATCTGCATCTTCTATTGTACCACCTGTGGATGTACTACATGTCCTCGGCCTACCATCCTGATCAGATCCGTGAACCTAGGGAATGGATGTGTGACAAAATGCTCACTATACTCTGCAGTCACGCCGCCATCTGCCACATCCCTTAGATAATCCCACTGCACTGGGGCCAAGGCTCGAATATCAATCATGGTGTGACCCTGGTCTAGCTTCGTCAGCCAACCCCTCCTTACCTCATCTATGAATCTGACATATATTGTGTACTTCTGTGAAATATCCTAAGGACAGTCGAACTATCACCATACCCGCTTCTGCGGGAATCTCTCTATGACTGTGATAGTGTGAACAATCATTGCACGTGAGAAAAACATGTAGTTGAGCTGCTCTGCAGCATCATCCCATACCTCTGTGAGTCTCTATGGCCTCTAGACTACTGCTGCTAAGTCATCGAGCTGGGCTCACCACTGATCTATCTTACCTAGCACTGGCTGAGTAATCATACCCCTGTATTTGCATATGTATGGCTCTAGACGATGCCTCATATCCTCACATATCGACCTCATCATGGGAAGATGCTCCCATGCCCATACCTGTAATACAAAAACCCCAGCTGCCATACTCTTCGCCTCTCGATAGATGATCTCATGCATCTCATGATACATATGGGCCAACATGCACTGGCCCCATCCATATAGTCTTGGCCATGCTAGCATCTACTGCAGCATCCTGCCCCAGCCACACTCCAAACCGTGTTGTCCATGATCAGACATCAGATAGCAACCTAAGAACCAGGCTAAAACCATTGGTAACCGATGTGTGGGTCCATACTCACTGATCAGATCCTCCCATGGGATAACTCTTCCCATGACGAGGTCATCCTGTAATATCTCCCTCAGCACTAGTGTCCCAAGTCTAGGTTGTGCCTTGTACTCTACCCTAACATCGTGGAATGGGATCCTCAAAATCTGGTAGATGTCCTTAGCGGTCACAGTCATCTCACCCTGTGGCAGATAGAACGTGTTCGTCTCTGAATGAAAACGCTCAACCAATGCTCCTAGTAAACCATGATTTACCTGAATCTCAGGTACATCACATAGAGAGGACAGGCCCAAAGTACCAAGATGTGCTATCTCTGCATCATCTAACTGCAATACTAATCTGCTGATAGCTGGGTGGTGTGATCGGAAGGCAATATCTGGAAAGTCAACCTGCAAGACATGCAAACAACAGTACACGATCAGTAATCTGAGATAATCAAAGCATAATGCGACAATTAAGCATTAAAGAAATCCTACAGACAGTGACAACACTTATGCAAAAGCTATTGGATGCAACGCAGACTGATTTCATGTTCCAATTGTTCACTTTTTCCCATGTGAAGAAGAAGATTTTTGTGCGATAAAGTACTCTTTTGCATGAACTTTTTTGACCTGTTGCGTGAGAAAACACCCTATGGAAGGGTTTCTCATCCGAACATGGATACTCTCCTGTGCGATCTTTCCCACTGAATGGTGCGAAAAGGGGTTTTATCGTGTGAGATTTCCCTACGGGCCACGCAAAGAAACTACTTCTTCGCACGAAAACCCGTGGACCATTTCTTAAAAACACAGAAAAACAATAAAAACTTGACAAAAATTGATAAAATTTGAAATGCAGAGAGGTTTATCGACTACTTACTGGAGGTCTGTACACTACGGGCCGACTGTGCCTCCTAGATCGCTTGAATCGATGTGTGTTGTAGGGGACCACCATTTTCGCTCAGAGCTCAATTCACAAAAGTCAAAAGGTTGAAATGATTTGAAAATGACCTTTTCATCCTTACATAGGTATTGACCTAATTTTTCAAAGTGCTCTGTTTTGCGCGAATACTTCACCATTACCTAATTTGACCGCTCTGAATCCATTTTTGTGATCGAAATCAAAATCTGACACTTCTATATAACTCAAAATCGCATTTTAAAATTTTTGGGACCGACGTGATTGGATGCTTGTGCAATCAACTTTCTGACATCGCTTTCTTGTCAGAATCATATCTTATCATCATTTTCTCAAATTTTTGACTTTTTTTCTCAAAAGTCAACTCTAGTCAACCCTAGTCAAACTTGGTCAACCATACCTCAAAATCGCTCAAAATTGATTTTGAATCTTTCAAATTATTCTATAATCAGTTATGTGTTCTTCTTGATCTTTGATTCAACATCTATCTATGATTTCTTTCTCTCAATCATCATTTATGACATGTCATCTTTCCATTTCACTCCCGAGGGGGCAGGATGATTACATCATCGAATCTATTCCAATCAATCTGATCTGATTTTCAAAAGTCCTCATTGCTAGGGGCATCTCATCACTTGGGGCATGTTTAGTTTTTTGTACCTCGCATTCAAAACTAGATACTCCACAATCAATAGGGGCATCTATGTTCCCTACATCTCGTCATCTTTTAAGTATCTGAGCAATCTAACTCAGATTCTTGAGGATCAAGCTTCATTCTGGAGATGATTCTCAAAAACTCATCTATTGGGAATTGGGGCAATCTAACCCTGACTCCTGAGGATCAAGCTTTGTTCTAGAGATGATTCTTGAAAACTCGATATGACCAGTGTCTAGGCAATCTAACCTAGATATTGGAGGACTAAGCTCCATTCTGGAGATAGTCCTAAAAACCTCTATTTACTATCTTTTGAGATAGGTATCAGGGAAATCTAACCCTGACTCCTGAAGGTTAAGCCTCATTTTGGGGATAGCCTTGTGAAAGATGTCAATCTAACCAGTGTCTGGGAAATCTAACCTAGATATTGGGGGACTAAGCTTTGTTCTGGAGATAGTCCTAAAATCTCTATTGATTATCTTGTTGGACAGGTATCAGGGAAATCTAACCCTAACTCCTAAAGGTTGAGCCTCATTCTGGGGATAGCCTTGTGAAATATATCAATCTATTAGGTATCAGGGAATTCTAACCCGGATCCCTGAGGATCAAGCTTTGTTCTGGAGATGATTCTCAAAATATTAATCTATTAGGTATCAGGGCCTTCTAACCTGGATCGCTGGGGATCAAGCTTCGTTCTGAAGATGACCCTTGAAAGCTCTACTTGACCGGTGTCTTGGAAACCTAACCTAGACTTTGGAGAGTCAAGCTCTGTTCTGGAGATGGCTCTGAAATATTTGCATTATCAATTTTCAAATCTATTCTTCTTTGCTTCAAGCATCAGACTATTCTTTGAATCAATGCGCTGCTCGCACATCAATTCAAAGAGGGGCAAAATGTAACACCCCAAAATTGGCATCTTGCAACCCTAAACAATTTTATTGCATTTGTCATTCTTTTGAATCATCAAAGTCCTATTGTACTAGGCAATTTTGAGTTTTAACTGACTCTACTCGACCTAAGTGTCAAATGTAGAAAATCCTAAAGCTACATTAATCATACATTATATTTAATTCCTAAATATCAATTCGCTAAACAAACCTTATGATTGAATTAATTTAATTATAAATTCCTAGCACTTTAATTAAATTAAATTCACCCTCTTTAGCTAAGACACATAAAAAGGGAATTAAATGATATTTAATTATTAAATAAATATCCTCATTTTTAATAATTGAATTTAATTATTCAGATAATTGAGAAAAAAGCAATTATGAGGTCATATTTATTTAATTAATTAAATATTGTCAACAAAATCTTCTCTTCAGTTCAGAATTGGAAAATTCTCTTTAATTATGTTTTTAAGAGAAAGAAAATAGATAAAACAAATAAAACAATTAAAATCAAAGAAAGAAAACAGTTAGCAAAGGGAAAACAATTTGTTGATTTCTTTTGAATAAAGCTTTCTATTTTAAACTGGCTTTTCTATCTGTTTTATTTCAAAAAGGAAACTTTCATTATGAACTCTCATTCCTCATTCAAAACCCCACTTATTTTCATGCATTGTTAGAATACTGAATTATTGCCACATTCTTAGTTGATAATCTCATATAGAATAATCTCATTTGCAATAGAATAATTTCAATTTCAAGAATAAATTGTATTGAAATCATGGCATAGTTTTAATCTCATTTCTAGTTTAATGGATCATTTAGATTAATCTTGCATGTTTCATTTCTAGATTAATCATTACATTGCATTCATGGAGAAAAATCCTTCATTCCTAGATTGGTCTATGGTTGTGCGACTCTCGTTCTAAGAGCTATTTCAAAAACCCTGTCTGGATAGAAGGCAATAGGTCAAATCATGCAGACAAGCAAGATGAATAATCTCATATTCAATCTTGTGTGTATCTGGTGAAGAAGGACTATGTTGAAGTGTATGGTGAGTTAACAAGGCTAAATTTACCGCATACAGTCTTGTCTATGGTAGTGTAACATGTTGCTTCTTATTCTAAATCAAATTCATACTCTAAATATAAGTTTTCAGAGTCGCCATGCGAGTATGAATCTGGTTTAGCGCCAGACACTCTAGCATTCCACTCGTTAGTCTGATGCATTTGCCAAGCATGAGCTACATCGGGGCAGCTTTCTCCATCATGATATGTAGTTAGGTGGAAGGCACACATGTTTCCTCTTTTAGGAGGAGCTTATATAGCTAGCCTCTGTGGTGGGGCAGTCAACTATAATGCCTTCCCATCAGCATTCCTCCCCTCGTTGTTTCTCCCAGGCTACTCCTGAAAGTTTTGCTGGTAGGGATTATTAAATCTGGGAAGTTGCCTCTTGAAGGCAATGAATTTATTGGACAATTTTTGAATCATCTCATCTGATGATGTAGTATTACTACTACTGGCTCTAGATTGTATCTCTCTCTTCCACTTCCCATATGAGATCATATGGTCTTCAAGTTCTATAATAGTTCTTTTTTTGGCATCCAAATCTAAAGGGTTCACTCTTCTTAGATCATAATTAACGTTCGGCGGCATAGCACTTATGAAGAATGTTTTCAAATTTCCCATCGTAGGACTGTCAGCTACTGGGATACGGTTTACAAGCTTATTGAATTTAACTATAAAATCCCTCATACTGATAGAAGGTTCTTTCTTGATAGAATTTAATTGTGTCAATAGGGTATGCTCATCTTCAGCAATTTTAAACCTTCTTTCAAAGGCAACTCTCATGGAGGCCCAATCTATGATAGAAGAATTAGGTAAGTGGTGAAACCAATTGGCATCACCCTCAAAAAGGGTCTCAACAAATAATCTGATGGCCACATCCTCTTCTTGTACTGCTAGGATATTAACTAAAGCAAATAAGGAAACAATATACTCATTTGTAGATACTTTCTCATCTCTAGAAAATTTAGGAAAATTATTTCTAGAACCTAAAGGAAGAGGATTGTATGCTGCTAATTCCATGGGTCTGACTGCAGTAGCCCAAGGGAGAGCCATTTCTAATTGAGGTAGATAGGGTGTTAGGTTAATAACATGAGGAGCAACTACTCTGTGTAAAGTTAACACTTGGCAAGTGGTGGAAAAAAAGAGTAGATTGCTTAGGGGGTGAAGGAGGTATGCTCTGGCTCCTTGCGGTTCTATTTCCTTAGATACGTACTTCTAGAAGAGAAAAGTTAATATCTGTGAGTCTTTCAAAGACCAGGTCTATACTACCTTCTTTCTTTGTTCTCTTGAGGAATCTTTTAGGCTCCAAGTTTTTGACTAATTCAGTGGCCTAGCTTCACTCTCTGGTTGGCATTGTGCCCTTCTTAGATTTCTCCTTTGGATGGATCCTTTGAGTGCTTCTCCTCTAGCTTCTTCTTTCTCTAGCACTTGATTGGCGTTTCTATAATGCTTGGTGCTTCTTCTGTATCTCCAGACAAAAGTATTTAGCAAGGAAATAAGATCCTCTTGATCGTCTTGGAATCCAAGATTCGGCAGGAGTACAGGAATTATATTTTCATGGGGAAGCATCATCTTTCTCCATATTATGCTTCTAGTATTATGATTTTTCATTTCCTCAGTAGAGTCACCAAAAATCTATTAGTAAACAGATTTTTCTTCTTTGTTATAACTCTAAAATATCCAAATGTTGAAGAAGAAATTGAATACAATAGTTGGGAAATTGTAATTGTAAACTAATTTCCCTCTTAATTTAAAGGTATAAATCCCTTACATGAATGATTTTTAGTTAATTTTGATCTTTCCTAATCTAACAGGGGTATGTTCTTGACCTGAGAACAGAAGAGGTAAACCAAGCTAAACCTAGATAGGAAATAGCTCAGGCAGGATAAATTCAACTCTAAACCTAGCCGATTCTGAGTTTTCATCAATCAGATTAACTCCCAAAACTGGTAATGCATGAACAACTACTAAAAATGCAGATGCAAGACTAAAGGTGAATGATGAAATGACAATGAATCGATCTATATCATAGAAATGTTTCTCAAACTTAGGATAACAACAGATTTTCCTCCTAATTAACTGTATCAAATCATAATACAGAACTCTGGTTCGAATACGGATTGTAAATCTAACTTAAAAGAAATATTTGAATTCAATAGAAAGATAAATGCAATGCAATGGAACAATTAAAGCAATGGTATTTAGACACACACGATTGACTCCGCAAAAATGCTATCCTTCACACCAAAATTTAGCCAAACTTTGTATTAACTTTCACTATAGTACATATAGAGTTTGAGTCTTGACTGTTACAAAAAGAGTAACCAAAATGGTTCAAATTATTTTAAGAAGAAATGATAAACAAAGGTTTATCTATTATAATATCATCAAAATTTAGCACAAAGGGGGAATCTATCTAAGTTTCAGTTTTATTCCCTTTGCCTAATTTAGCCATATAGGCGGGGACAGCTTTAATAACTCGGATAAGTTCTTCGTGCCTATTGACATGGACATTGGTATATCAGATCAGCCACCTGGAATTCTCCTTAGCCAGGCTCTTAATTGCATCTGTTCTATCTTTCAAATCCTCCATGGATTTATAGATACATCCACTAACTTGTTGGAGCTCTGGCACCTTGTCCAAATGAGTGGAAGACTGCTCTGATAGCTTATGCACATAATCAAAAATAATTCCTGCATATTAGCCAATCAAATAATTTCTTTGCCTTGTCCACTCATCTATGATTTTGTATACAGACCTTCAAGAATCTTAAAGTCTTTACTCTGTTCCTCCTTGATCTTAACATCTACTTGTTGCAACCCTGTCTCAGCCTGAATGATCATCTCAATTTTAAACTCATGACTTTGAAGCCACTCAATTAGAGGTTCATCTCCTTTCTACAGAATCTTGGCTTTCAATGCCTCCTTGGTCTTCATCTTTACTTCCACATGAAGCATCACTATGCATTCTTGACACTTCGCTCTCTCAGATGTGAGAGTTTGCAAATTCTTCTCAATATTTCTCCTTTCTATTTCCAGTCTTAAGAGAGCATTACCCAATTTCTCAACAACTACCAATCCTTCAGATGCAAGTCTCTCAACCCATCCCTTTCTGATCTATGCAAAGTGTCTGTCTTCTTGCAATTTGGCTATTATGGCTTGATTCTCTATGGCACTAGGATCGAAAGTGGTCTGAGTATTGGGAATACTAGCAATTGGAGTGACCAACTACTGGATAAAATTAGTCAGTTCACTGACTTCGGCCTTAAGTTTTACCTTAGCTATTTTAAGTTCTTGCAGCTCTTCTTCAATTACTACATTAGTGGATTTCCACCAGTCCACTTTGGTATCATGTCGAGCTAAGCCCATGTCAAATGAGTGTAGTTTGAAATATGAAGGGGTTAAATCTTCAAACCTGCCCTCCTTCGTGGGTTTCGCCACCTCCATCATGAAGTGCCTAGCTTCTAGATCCTATCCCAATGTGGACAGTGTCTTTACTTTCTTAGCATTTTCTGCAGCAATGCCGAGTTGCAAGGCTCGAGCTAAAGTATCTTTTTTGGGAGCTCCTTCTTCTACCCTCTTTCTTTTGCATTCCAAAGTGCTCTCTATCAATGACTCGGCACTGGTGATCTTGGTGGTAGAGACCAACTCCTCTATAAATAGTTTCCTAATAACTAGAGGAGTAGACTTTGGTCTTGAAGCAAATGGATTTATGGAGGTAGGGGAAGAGGACACCAATCTGATGACTTGAGTAGCCTCTTGTTTCTTCTCAACCCTCTTGTCTAATTCAGTGGCTGAGGTATTGGAGGTATCCTCACCCATCTCTACTACAACAGGGGACCCTCACCTTGGAGTATCTTGTGTTGAAGTGTTGGTTGGTGTATCTACAGTGACTTCCTTAGCTGATTGCTTAGGTCCTACACCTTTGGTGGGTTCTTCTGCCAACCCAATATCTAGAAGCGGGCCTTCTCCACATGTCTTCTTTGGTTGAACTTCCTTTTTAGGAGGTTTGTCGCCTCCCCCCACTGGCTGGGTTGATCCTTTATTAATGGTTGGAATTGTTGCCAATGAAGTTCATGCAGTGCCAGAAGTATCTTTTTTCGGGGTTTGCTGAGAAGGAGGCTTCCTTTCTAACCTTTTCCTTCATCTTGCAGTCCATTCAACTCATTGCTCCATCCTTTTTTAAATGTCACTCATTAGAGTCTGTAAGTCACTAATGGCTTGATCTAGCATGGCTCAAAACTAATAGGAGTGAGTTTTATCTTCTCCAGATGTGTACTGTCATACATGTGGTTGCCATCATCTTCTAGCCCTTCCACTGCTATGTTAACTTTGAACTTTTTTATTTGTTCAATAGTTAACCTAGCATAAAATATCTCTCTACTCTCCAAATCATCTCTGTAATTGGACCAGTATTCTTCAATATCATCTACATTATGGATAGCTTGGCTCATTCATAGGTAGTCATGAGCATAATTAACAGGATCATATTGTGGCCCCAAAACATCATAGGTTTCTAATGAAAACCTCTTTGAAAATGTTTTTAGAACATTCTTTGCCTCAAACTAGGATGCACAACTGTAAGCTCTAATAGTCATGGGGAAGTTGTAGCCCTTCTATCTAGCATCAATATAGATCAAATTCACTTGGAGCGCTTGTCTCATCACCTCCACCAGCACGATCATATTAGTAGGATATCTGGGCAGCTTCAAAGGGAAGTCATCGAATCCTGCAAGAAGAATGTATGAGAAATATCCAAATTGAATGAAATAACATCCAAACTAGCTGATAAAAGCCATGGCCTTAGGAGAGAATCTCCTTTCTGGGCAACCATGTAGCTCCCTGCACAGTCTCGTTGTAAATGCAACATTAACTCAGAGATACTCAGCATAACTGTTGTGCAATTGTAAAGAGGGTAAAAAATCATAGCTCTTAACATCTTCAGGAAATTCCTCTAATCTAGGGAGTTCTAGCCAAATTTAGATCATGGCCAATATATACATTAAAACTGAAGACATATAGAATTCATTTTGATGTTTAGCTCTATCTAGGTCATTGGCCAGACTTTCACTTACCATAAATGCCCAATCAATAAAATGGTGTTGAGAACAGATCACCTGTACCAAGAAGAAATGATGATCTACGAAATTGAGCGCCTCACTCTCACCTCTGATACTGTGGAGTAGCACCAGGATGTCTATGATTTCTGGCTTCAAGTTAGTGCCATATAGTGTTTTTAGAAGCTTCCCTTTGGCGCTTCTAGGCTCTTGAAACCATGCCTTCATTATCTCCTTCTTCCAAACTAACTTCTTTGCTATATATTCAGTCACTGCCTGACTGTATGTCATTTCTGAATACTCAACTTTCTCTGGGATGTGAAGAAAATTTTGAACCGATTCTCTATCAATAAAGAGTAGCACCATATCATCAGGAAAGAGGATTGTTTGGTTTATGGGTTGTTTCGAGCTATGCATTCTCGGATTAGTTCAAGGGCTTGGACAGCTACAAGAAAACCAGTGGCCTCCACTAACCCACTTTCCTTCAAATTCTCAATGATAGGATGCATTTGATCAAATTTCAATCTATTCTGAAAGTTCTACATATCGAAGAACTTCAAAGAGGTTTCTGTGATCATGTTCCAGTCAGAGGTGATGCCATTCATTCTATCAAATCCCATAAATCTGGAAGTCATGCTTTGAGTGATTTGATTCATGAATTAGGAATATCTCTTAGGAATGTAGGGGCAAAGAATAATCACTATCAAAGGCTTCAAATTCAAACAAATTGTAGCTCATGTTTGCAACCTTCAACTGATTTTATAACTTTGAATTCTTACCTTTTAACGGTCGACTTCCCGCGCCACACGAATGAAAAAACCCAAGCATTAATGAGAAAGTCTGTTATGAAGTAAAATGGATTTATTTGAATTAATTACTTTGCTCCTACAGACCATTAAGAAACATCTTTTCACTTTAGTAACCATAACGGTAACTTTCTTGAAGTAGCAGAAAATTACTTTTCTTCTCCCCCTTTGGGTGGAGAAATGCTTTTGGAGTGCTCTCTATTCAAAAATATGCTGAAGGAAAATTTTAGCCAATTGAGATGCTAAAATGACATGTGTTTATTTCATCAGCTTTCTTCAAGCCTTGGGTCACTCATGAAATTGATTCCTCTTCAAAAATCCTGCATTTTAATGGTTTAGCAGAAAATGTACCCCGCGGGTCTAAACCTGCCTATTGGAGTAGTGGAGAAGTCATTTCCCACTTTTCTGCCAGTAAGCTTATATCTTAGATTTCTCTCTATTTAATCATTCTTCTCAGCCTGTAGAGATGTATTTAAAATTCAGTAATCTTTCTACACCCAAATAATCCACTTTAAAATTGTACTGACTGCTGAGACATCATGGAATAGTCATCTACAGAAAATGCCCTCTGCTAGTGATTTTCCGCTAGTGGAGAATCCTGAAACTGATTTTCTGCCATTGAAGCAATATGAAGTATCCAAGCTATAGATTCTAAAATCACAAAGGATAAATGTTAGAAATCTCCAAACTATGGCCTTTATCAGATTTGGGATCTTAAACCTACCCGATTAAACATGACTTTAGATACAAATTCCCTCGGCTTGCAAAGGAGAAGTGAAATTGGGAAAATCTGATAAAGGCCTCCTAGCCTAAGGGGAACTCTAGACTTAGACTCCAAAAATTCACAACACTTTCAAGACCACTACTACATACTAAACATCCACTTTTGTCTAAAGATATGCAGACCAAAAGTGGGGCAATAGGTTTATACTATCAACTTTGCTTTCTCATGTTAACTGACGCTTCTCAGTAAGTGTAAGTATTTTTAGCTTTGAGCGTATACCAATGGATTTTGGTATGTATTACCCGATAGTATAGTTATCACAGATTTTAACAAGTAAGACCATGATGCATCTTTACTTATGCTAATTTGGCATTTCATCAACATATTATGGAACTAATATAAAATAATACATAGTGTAATGCAGTTCCATACTTACTTGTTCTGCTTAGGTGGGGGTGGTGATGTCATCAGATCCATTGGATGGGGTGTCACCCTTTGCATTTATTGGTCCAGCTTCATCATTGTTTGAATCTCTTCTCCACATTTTGTCTCTCATTCTCCAGATGTCTTCAATGGTGTTTCCATTGGGATATGTGTTGGTCTCTGTCATTCAGTCTCTGTAGTCTTTCTTGAGATGACCAACTTTATGACAGTGTAAGCATGCCATTTTGGGGCTAGTCCAGCCTCTATACTTTCTAGTCCACTGTCTCATAGAGTTTGCAGAAATGTGACCAAATCTTCCACATGATGTACAATGTTTCCAAGTTTTTTTAATCCCATACATACTGGTTACTGACTCTTTTCAGTTGATAGGGATTTTCTTGACCATTAGGCTTCCATGCTTTCCTTTTATTTTTCAAGCATTCAAGGGTTATGTGCCCATTCATTTTGCAAGTAGAACATTATTTGTCCATGTAGGTTTCCTTCTTTGGTTGTTTCATCTCAGACTTACATTCATATGCTTTATGTCCTTTTTTGTTAAATTTATAACAAAATCCTATGAATGAAGATGTAGATTTAGGAATACCTTTCATTTTTCCTCTGCATACATTTGATGTGTGGCCTTGATTTCCAAAGTGATTGCATGTCATCTTTCTTGGTCTTGGATTTTCATAGACATTCTTTGGGTCAGCTTGATTGGGTGATTCTCCATTCTCGATAAAGCCTAGACCGGTGTTGTTGTTGACTCTTCATTGTCCTTCAAGAAAATCATCCATTCTTTTATTTCTTTCTTCAGCTTTCTTTATAATTTCATTATGTTGTTGCTAAATTATTATTTCATTTTTCAACTTTCCATTCTCATCCCTTAGCTCACTGATAGCTTCAATTCTTTTAATGAGTTCAACATTCATTATGTTTGCCTCTTGACTCATAAGAATAGTCTGATTTGTGATCTCATGCTAATGCTCTGTAAGTCTTTGTATTTCAAACTCTTTCTCTTGTAGCTTATTTGTAATATTTCTTCTATCATCAATAGCTAGTGTTCTTTCTTGCTCAACTGGTCTAGCATTGTTCATGACATCAATCATTCTTACCATCTATGTCTCTTGACCAATTTGTAGAGATTTTACTTGTCCATCCAAATGTTGATTGATTTTAGTTAGGCTTGTGATGCTTTCTTCTGAGGTGTATGATGCTTTTCTTGTAGTTGATCCTGAAGACTCAAAGAAATTTGGTATCTCTTCCTCATGATAATCTATTTCATTACAGCGAGTTGCCATAATCTTTCTTTCATCTAACAGTTGTCTCATATTGATTATAGCTTCTTTATACTACTCATAGAAGATATGAATTTCTAGCTTCTTATTCTCAATACTTTTATCAAGTTTGTACCTCTCCATTGTATGATATTTTCTCTTAAGCCTTTAATCTTTTCCAAAGAAGAGACTCAGCTCTGATACCAATTGTTGAAATTAATGGGAAGTGTGTACTGAGAGAGGAGGGGTGAATTAGTACCTTTAAAAATTTTGTATCTTATAACCTTTATCCTTTAAGTTATCAAATGTTTATCCAACCATCTATTCTATACTATCTTGATGCAAGATATATCAATTCATAAACTTAATCAAACATGTAAACATTCATAGAAATATTCATGAAGGTAATTGACACATAACACAAGATATGATATCACAAAAAACTCCTGTTAGGAAGTAAAAATTATGGTGGGGATGGCACCCACAAATTCTTCACTATCTACAAATTGGAAGGGGTCGGTTAAGGCTTACAATTTGATCACTTATGATGATCTACCCAGTTAAGAGTATTTGTAGAGACCTGTTAAATTCTACTCGGTTAAGAGCTTTAGCAACACTATTGAGTGTGCACTTGGTTAAGAGATTTATAGTTGGACTGTTAAATCCACCTTCCTTGAAAGGATTTTTACACTTTGCTTCACTTATTAGAATGATAGAAAATTAAAATTTGACCTGGTGTATGAAATATCCTATTGCTGATTAGAGATCCATTTAATATTACATGAATAAGTATATCACCTAATGTGATTGAATAATACCTTTTATGCTCGGTAGTCTCTGTTCTTGGTTCTTGCTAACCAAATTCACCTTTTGTTGTTCTAGTTCATGAAACTTTCAATCTGATCTATAGGTGTGCTCATATGCTTCATTCATCCTCTCATATCCTTTCACATCCCTCTCATCCATAATAATGAATGACTACATAGTCTATTTATAAGACAGATTGACCTAATGAAGTTTCACGTAAAACAATATTAACTCTAAGATCACAGGTTTACAACTTTACCTTGATCTCCTAATCTATGTGTTTTAAATTAGTTAGACTAATTAAAGCACTTACATTCACATTTCTTGTCCCTAAAGAAATGGTTTTAAAAACAAATCAAGATTCTATAAATAGAATAAGACTATTTTATTTGACATGGAAGTTAGATCCACTTTTTATGGGCTGCAGCTGACTTTCAGTTTCTGGCGGTCGGTTATGCTCTGAAATGAGTTGATGTCTTTCAGGTTCCTTGCTTGAAATTTTCTCTTTATTTCATCTTTAACTATTCCTCAATTTGCACTATATCCTGCACGTCAGTTTCCTTTGTTGGGTTCCTCTTTATCCTTCTGACTTTGCATTTTCAGTTTACACACAAAATAATGTCGTCAGTTTTCATTGTACTTAGAAGTTTTCGGTGATCTCTTATATCTATATTTTGGGTTTGTTCTTTGTCCTATCTTTCGGTGTATGCTTACCGAAAGTGTTGGTTGCATACTAATGGCAAATTAATGTCATAAGGGTAGCTTCAATGTTTCTCTATAGTTGCACTAAAAGGCTTCTTAAGGCACTAGATAACACTAATTTTCTGAATAAATAAAAACAATAGTGGTACTAACGAAATTCATAATTTTTTTTATCTTTCACAATTTTAAGTGTTACTAATTGGTCATTTTAGATTTTCAAATAAACCTAATATTTTACAATAGAAAGCCACTATTTAGATAATGAAAAATATGTACTATTTTGAATTTTTAAGACATATATTCTATATAGATTTAAGAATAATCTTTTATATTAGCAAAAACATAGTTGTTAAATTACTACTTTTACATTAAGAAAACTAAAAAGTAGACAAAAAAAAACATGAAAAGCTATATAATTTTACAAAAGTATTGAATAATGTGAAAATGCCAAAAAAAATATTTTGTAATAGGTAGTTAAATATTTTTTTTAATATGGAAAAAAACATTAATTGTATATGAATATTTAAAATAATTAAAATCTCATTACTATTTTATTTTAAAAACGTGTTCAACTTAAAAATATATAATTTTATCTTCAAATTAGAAGAGTATCTAATATCAGTCCTTTTGAAGACATTGATGACAGAGGATGCCAAACTACCTGAAGGTATTTTTTCTCGTTGAAAGTCAATCATGGGATGACCTGTTTGGGGATATTACCATCCCATATGTAATATGATTTGTCACCTTCCCTACTTTCTTGGAAAAAAAGGTAAAACCCAAAGCATTTTGAGTACATTGGAACTGAGAATGGAATAAATTAGTAGTTGAATACCACATCTAATTAGCAGTTGATACTTAATGTGTTTTATATCAATAAAAGGCTAGAGCCATATTATTCTATTAAGATAAAAGAGTTTAAAATAAATATATACATAAACCATCGCAGAGTAATCAGGGAGCCAAAGCAAAACTAATACTAAACTTCAAGCTTGAATTCAAAAAACCACAGGGCAAAGGAGACACTAGCCTCTCCTGGGACTTTTCTTTCTTCTTCTACCTTCTCTCTTGTGGTGCTCACATTTACATCGATACTTAATATCTAATATGAATATTTCATATATATATATATATATATAGTGTGTGTGTGTGTGTGTGTCAGTTGCCTGCATTTAATTAATTAGCAAGGATTACTCTTCATTGGATTATAAAACGTAATGACATGTTAGAATAGAAAAATCAAGAAAAGAGTTGGGTGAATAGATACATGCTTCCTCAAAATATAAGGACGCGCCTTTTTATAGAAAAATTTATTTATTTCCTTAAATTGATTTCAATTCATAAGATTCAGAGAGACGTCTAAAAAATGGCATCCCAAGCTTTGGCATCAATAAAAAATGGTCAATTGAGATTTTTCATCCAATAAAGGGCGAAAAAGAAACCAATATAAACATTATGAATGATTATCTCATTCCATGGTATATCATCAACCGAAATTTTCATCATTTCTCAGATGAAGAGATGGGCACTCTCTAATTGTGTCGAGCTCAGATCAAGTTCCATTTTGAGGCTCTCAAATCTTACTATAATAATAACAAGGGAGAAGATGAAAACAAAATAGATAGCTTACAAAAAACAGAGCATATTTTAGCCATTTTAGATGCCTTGCATCAGTATAATCCATGTATTGGTAGATAACTTTTGAGTTGGGTGTATAGCATAAGATTTTGTTTTTTAAACTCATATGATGTTGATGAAGTATATAAATTGGTTGATGAATTGGGTATTCAAGATCTAAAAGATGAAATTGTTTCCAATAGTTTAAATAATAAGTCTTTCCTTTGCAATTTTCCTTGAACTCCTTTCCCATTCTTTGTAATTTTATGAGTGCCACAGTTGATTATAGAAACCCCCCAAAAATCAGATTGGGTCTCCACCTTCATAATCAAAATGTCTTTCACTTTGAACATGATGGAAATACTTTTTATAAATTAAGTAGCCGAGGACCTGCAGAAAAATTAGCTCAGAGTTTGCATGCCTGTCTTTTGTACATCCACACTATATCAAAGAATAACCATGATCTTCATGAGAATACTGACCTGCAAAGAGAAATAAATCTCAAGGGAAGGATAAATTTTTTCTTCCTTTTCAAGCCCAACCATTTTCTCCTACAAATTCTCACAAAGGATTATGGTGCTATTGAATAATTCATTGTGAAGAGTGATGAGAATGTTTTTTTATCTTTTTCCTTTGACAGACCAAGAATTTTCGATGACATTCATTCTAAGAAGCCATATTTTACAATCTCCTCTTCTACCAATCAGTCACTGATCAAACTCATGAGAGTGTATGCTCAATCTAGGGCAGCTTCGAGATTTGCTTTAAAAATAAGAAAGCCCAATTTTTCACAGTGTAGAGATTGATGGGTGTTGTTAAGGAAATGGGGTTCAACGGTGTTGAGAATGTTTTTTATGTTATGTATCTTAAGAATCAAATAATGTTGGATGTAATGAAACAATTCGAGGAAAAAATGTTAAATATGGCCCAAAGTGCACCAAATTTGCAAATCGGGCTTAGGGGTCTGATTTGCAAAAACAATTTGCCTCAAATTTGACTTTTTCCCAATATAGGAAAATTTGTAGTCAAACTTTATCGTAACATCCACCCATACACAATGGCAAGGTCAGATCTTTCACTAGACGCCCTCACAAACTATTGATATCTCAGATCTGAATTGTGGCGCTCCAAAATTTGAAGAAAAAAGATCTCTAATGGCTATACAGTGAACACTCATATGGCTTTGATACCATGTAATAATTTTCTTAAGGAAATGAAAGAAAATGCCAAGATCTAGAAGCTCAATTGATATCACAAGAGAGATAGACAAAATGATATGATCAATTGATTAATTCAATAATGATCAAATAATAATGGATGCCTGATAAAAACAAAGTACATGTGCCTGAATATATAGGGAATGCATGATAGCTATGGGATATGAAAGAGATAACTTATCAACCACACAAGGTGGAATCACATGTCCATCAAAGGTGGGTCATCCTTCATTATGCAATGAAGTATGTGCAAACATATGGAACAATGAGAGGATGATAATGTGATAAGAGCGCTAAAGGTGGATCTCACACATAAAGTGGAATGAGATACCAATTATCACCACCTAAAGTGTAATTCTCCTACACCATGTGCTAAAATGAAATGCAAACTCCTATGTGTCTACAATTCAAACATATAGATTGATCATGTAACATAAATATGTTCATTACATCCTATAATAGAAATATCATCAAATCTCTAACTGTAACAATATCATTAATTTTTATAAATCATAATGCACATAAAACCAATGAGTTTATCAGCATAGCACAGAAGATAGTACACCAAATCATAGAAACTCAAGAACACTTTTAGTGTCAAAATTGAGAACATCATTTATAAGGATATTAATGCATCCATACATCATCATATATCATCATGGCATCTATTGGAATACACATCATGCATATATATCCACCGTTGAATCACCTTAATAATCAACTAATCACATCAACAATGATATCATATGGACAAAACAATATATCAGTATTCAAATGCATCACAAAAATGCACAACAATAAAATATCGATTGTGAATCATCACACATTAACATCCAAGATTCTAGCTCAGTTTAAAAGAATAAACATATAAAAAGATGTGATCACGGTAGGTACTACACTACAACCAATAAATATCTATAATCCCTAGACAAGGCCTCTAAGATCTTATACCTCTACCATGACAGTTAGATATTGATTTCATAACTAATCTTTATCTATAGAGACTCTATGTGAGATAAATCCAATTTTCTCTTCTCATATTTTACTCTCAGTTGTGGATAGGCTCAAATATATCCATGTGGCATCCTGCACTATGTTGAGGCTTAACTTTTTCCCACAATAGTCACTAGATGTCCAAAATGGGTCATCTTAGCTATGATGCAACCCAAAAAATCATTTCATCCCCATGTCCCAACTATAAGAAAGTAAACAAGTACGACATATAACATCTCTCCATGTATATCACAATCAAATATCATATATAACATTCTAAATCAATGCGCATGGGATTTTTTGTAGCACTTTTAGCAGCTTCGGTGGCTTGGATACCACTAGTAAGATTAAAGACTACTAGATTTGGTTTGGGATTGGTAGTATCAACCACCCCATCATTAACAATGTTTTTGTTCTTATTCCAATATTTGTTTTATCCTTGTTATATTTGGAACTAGAATCATACTTTGTCTCTTTGTAAAGATAAATTTCACCTTGTTTAACAAGTATGTCCTCTATCTTTTAGGCACTTTCCACCATCTCGTTAAATGTAGGTGGGCCTTGCATCTAAAAGCTATAGTTTAGTTCAAGAATGAGAGTGTTGATAAAGATGTCTATTTTCTTAGATTCAGGAATTAGACATGGATATCAAAAGAACTTCTTCCTCCATCATTGAAGGAAAGTAAGGAATGGTTCTCCTATTTGTTGCTTCATTTTACAGAGTTTTTTCATGGTTACAGGATGCTTAACGTTGTATGAGTATTGTTGGAGAAACAACTTGATTGGTTCCTCAAAATTTTTAATTCCTGTAGGTAGTTTTGAAAAACATTTAATCACTTGGCCACTATGAATTTGTGGGAAAAGAGGCATAAGATAGGTATGTTCATGCTTAAACTCCATACAGAGAGCACATAATTATTGTACATGGTCCTGAGGATCAGAGTTACTAGTATATTTATCAAATCTGTGAATTTAAAATCTTGAAGGAGATGGAGGCATGCAAAGATGCTTGTCAAATGGAATTGGGCAGATCTTGTCAAGAGATTAATTCATATAAGGTTTATTTTTTCCCTTTTCATTTATTGCATCTCATCTTGTAAAGCTTCTAATTGTTTAGTCACAAATGATAGTGGTGTCTATTATTCCTTGGTAATGATATTTTGATGTTATAGTGAGTGAGAAGTTTAGCTCATTGTCTAGCTAGATCAAGAAGGTACTTCTATTTTTCTTCTTTCATGATAATCTTCATCATTTTACAAAATTATTTGTCCTTTCAACATTTATTTATAGTTTCCTCATCAGGTTCAGAGCCACTAGATGAAATGTCACCATCAGTAACATGAGAACTGTGGTTATCTCCAGAGCGGCATCTAGAGCTCTCTCTTTCTTGTCTTTCTCCAGACATGTTGAGAATAGATGAGAATTAACTTAATTTTCGGATGAAGGTATATCATAATTTGGTTGATTTGAATATTATGGTTTTTCTTGAAAGAGAGGGTCCACTTTAAAAGGATTTCAGATAGGTGATTGTGAGTTGTCACTTGATGAATACCCTAGACCAAGTATATTATGATTCTTTCCTCTTCTCTCTTTGGAATATCTAGGAGAGCTCCTATTTTGGACAAATACGAACATTTGATGTGACCGAGAGCTAGGAGTGATATAGATGTGAAATTTAAATTGAGGATGGGTAAGTGTTCACTTGTCTTTAGGATATTTGGATAATGATATTGATTCCAAATAGGTAGGAGGTACTGAATTACCCTGACTCAAATTGAAGTCAAGGTTAACTAGCACTCGTGACTCAAGTTTGATCAACAAAGATTGATTGACTAATTGAAAATAATTTATGTTTGGATTGAAGGAAAAGATAATGTCACTCATAGATTAGGATAAGATCAACAAACCAGTTATCATTGCAGAAGGGGTATACTATCAAATGCTTTGCTCAAAGTAATAAAATTCAGGTGTAATTTCAATGTTTGATGCAAACTGATGATAGGACTGATCAAGGAGGGATAACAGAGGTATGCAGATGTCATAAATATGTCAAATAAGCTTTCTAGATTTAAAAATTCACTGACCCATATGAAAAAATGCAAAATTGTATGAAAAAATATTTATAACCAGACGATAAGCTAGAAAACTCGTATGAGTTGATGCTGACAATTGGAAAAATAGGATAAAACCTGGCAGTAAAAAGCATTTCAACTTGTACAAAAATTCTCACCTCACCATATGATAATTCTCAGCATCCCATATCACAAAGTGGTTAATAAGAGTCCTAAAATTATGACTCTTATGACAAAAGATCTAGGACTTTATGACTTTGTGCAGGACAAAGGGTTTTTGCCACTGAGTTTGATTGTTTTAATCATTTTCTACTTCAAGTTGATTTTCCAGTGTTTAGGTATTTCAATGATAACAAACACAACAGACATGCATAATACAAGGGAAATCCAAAAAAAGGCTATCCTAGGAAATTGGTGTAGGAAGAAAACCTTTGCTTGTTGACTTAGGTATACACCCAATAGCTAATTAGAATACGACCGTTGACTATCATACAATGGATATTCAACGCCGTATTAGCAAAATCTAAATTCTAATGGGGGCAAGATATGAAAAGTGTCTTGGGGGAGTTACTATATCCCTCGTACAAAGATTATCAACCTTTCAAAGGTAGACCGGGTAGCTTCTAATCCTAGGGTTTGTAATTAGGGCATTCGTTTGTAGCTATCCCCTGTAGTTCTGCAAGAAGGATTGAGGTATATAGCCCTACAAGTAATCAGATAATGCAGTCCCACATGCAAGATAAATTTGATGTTTCTGGGTTTCTGATTATTTGTAGAGACAAGAGCATAATCCCCTAGCCCCAAATTAAATTCACAAAACGTAAACCTATTAAGATGCCTAAGAAAATTAGTTAAGAAGACACGATGTTTATTTGTATCTCCTTAGGCAACCTGCAAAACCAATTCGTCAGTAGTCTATTCAAGTATTTAGAAATATAGTTTTTGACATGTGTATCTTGGAAAAACATTCTGCACAACCAATAAATGTTCAAGAATGAACATGCAAATAAATTAAAATTGGAGCAAGTGCACCTTGATTTTTTTTTGCTTTTTGACCTAATCACACAGATCCAAGTTTTAGATATATTTATGTCCCAAAAGAAAAGAAATGGAAAGAATTAACATCTTCTGAATATTAGTAAGATTTCCAAAAATGTAAGAATTTTAAAAAAATTCCTTCATTTGTGCCCTAGGGACCCGATTTATCAAAACAGACCAATTTTCAAAGATTACTTTTTCAACAATTATTTATCATCAAAATTAATAACATAGAGAACATACCCCATTTAGATTGTGAAGAGATTTCTAGAAATGTAAATTTTTTAGAGAAATTCACTAATTTGCCCCTAAAATTAATTTTTCATGTATAATATGTAAGATACATCAAGAACAAACTAGCATGATAACAATGTTATTCAATTGCAATATTCTCCTAGATGATTGTATATTGTGTTTCTCTTTGATTGTATATGATTTGAGAGGTGAGAGCCCAATTTTATAGAGAACTCGGATAAAAGCGATGATCAAGACTGACTGGTAAGGAGTGGTCAAGATTCTCCTAGAATTAGCACATCCGTGTGAGTTTGAGCTGATTGGTTGCTTTCTTGAGTGATTTATTGAGATAAGCTTTATTGAATATTTTTATGATTAATTTATTCAACTTTCCTTTTTCAACTCTAGATTTGGTTTTTGATTTATTCAGCTTTCCTTTTTCAACTCCAGATTTTATTTTTGATTTATTCAAATTTCTCTTTTTCTCAATTTTTAATTCTTTTTTTCTCAAATTAATCCCCTTTTTAATGATTTAATGGAAAATTAATTCTATTTAATAAATATGCTAGGATATTTAATAAATAAATATGATTAAAATTATTTAATTGCCAGATAATGTTGATGTTTGATATTTTAATTGATTTAGTGATTAAATACAACCTAGTGACCAGATCTGGTTGAATTAATGGACAAATTTTCCTTTGGTTAGGACTTTGATGATTAAAGATTGATTAATCGACATTAGGGGCTTATAGTTTAGAAGACCATTTTTGGGTGATTGTATAAACATCTTAGGATCACTTCTTTTGGGCTTAAAATGAATCCTTATGGGTAAAAGCATAATAATCTGTCACCCTTTTACAAAGGAAAAGGACAACAACACCAAAACTGTAAAACTTCAAGGGCATAAAAGTAACATTTCTATTGAGAATTTGAAGATGATGTAAACTGATGAAATGTGTCAAATA
>MU222062.1:87658-99873 GCA_018584345.1 Thuja plicata | reverse complement strand
CTTCAAGGGCATAAAAGTAACATTTCTATTGAGAATTTGAAGATGATGTAAACTGATGAAATGTGTCAAATAGGATGAATTATATGCCTATAATTTTTTTAAAAAAAATTGAACCAAAATTAATATGGTTTTTGAAATGTTTAGGTCTATTTTTCATTTTCTGAAAAAATTGTAAATCAGGGAGTTTACTTCCCGCCAAATAATTATAAGTAAATCATTGTTTTTTCCTCAAATTTCATAATATGTTTTAGATGACATGTATAGGTAGTGCACAAAAAAATAAAGAAGTTTTTTCAATGTATAGTTTGCCCGTTATAAGTATTCAAAGTTGAACATACTTGAAATCAACAGTTTTTGTCTCCCGCCATTTTTATCCTATCAAAACTATACCAAAAACAAAATAAATTACATATTATTGAAGATGAATCTCTTCTCTAGTGTTATCTATGATTTTAAAATTTTTATGAATTGATTTAGAATTTTTTTATATTATCCGAAGCAATGAATTCTGAAAGCTTTAATAACCTACATGTAGTTTTTAATGAATTTGTTCAATGTTTTGTAGTCGAAACAATATAAAATTTATATCTCAATAATCATAGTTTTGAGATCTAGAAAAGGGCACTTTTAGTTTTTTGACATTGTCTAGTTTCAGTAGAGAAAAAACCAGCAGAAGTGCAAACTTCTAAATTTTTTATGTTTTTGGAGGTTTGACTACCACATGGCATGCCACCTAGGTAGACTCAATCGAGTGGGACTCGGCCGAGTCAGACTCGGCCCCTCCCATTGGTTCGCGCACGAGCTGACTTGGCCACGTAGGCACCATTCGGTGCCACGTAAACTCGGCCGAGTTAGACTGGGCCGAGTTTGACTCGGTCGAGTATGACGTGAATGAGCGCCCAAAATTGTCCTTAAGGGTGACAGATTATTGTGCTTTTACCCTTATTTATGATGGATTTTGTGGAAAGTTTAGTCTTCTCTATGTTTAGCCATGGGTTATTGTTAGATTAGCCTCTTGTGATTCAATAAACGTTGTCTGAGTCCTTATAGGGCAGTCTCATGAATGTGTTTATTTTGTTTCAAGTATGTTTTTGGGTTCTCATGGAACTCTTGGGAGCCTGAGTAAAGCTTCCACTTGTGCATGATTGTATGATGACCATTGGTTTTTTATATCTTTTCTTATGCATTATGGTTATGGATGCACTTATGTTCATGATGTTATATCTATGCTTTCAAAAAAATTGTTTAGTGCATATTTGACCTTGTGTTCTGAGGGTTCCTTAGAAGAGCATTACATGTTAGCTCATAGAATAGTGAGACCTAAGGACAAGCCTTGACCTATCATATTAGATATTTTCTTGAGTGATCCCGATCATGAGGAGTGAGATGCATTTCTAATATTTGAAAAGGATTATAAAGGTTTATCTCGAGGATCACTAGATCATGGAGCGATTCCCGTCCTTCCCCCCATGTTTCTTGTAGATAATGTTGGAATTATTGGAATGATGTACTGAGAGGGGAGGGGTTAATTAGTACCTCTAAAAATTTTCATGTGGTTGGCCCATTAACCTTTCAATCATCATATTTGTGTTATTCCTATCTATCTGTTCATCTTTCTATATGTATGTGAAATCATAACATAACTTCTTTACATGTGTAAACATTCAAGAAACATTCATGAAAACAAATAAAACATAACACATGATATGATATCACAGAAAACTCATGTTAGGAAGTAAAAACTGCAGTGGGGATGTCTACCCACAAAACTTCACTATCTGCAGATAAGAAGGGAGCCGATAAAGGCTTATAATTGATCACTTCTGATGATCTACCCTGTTAAGATTATTAGAGTGGATACCTATTAGGATCTGCTTTGTTTGAAGCTTTAGCAACACCGTTAGGTGTGCACTCTGTTAAGAGATTTATCAAAGAATGGTCCACCTTCTACAAAAGGATTTTAGTTGTGATGCACTTGTTAGAATGCAACTACAATATAAATGTTGATCTGATAGTGAATGCAATCTCTAATTGCTGATAACAGATCTCGTAAAGCTTACAATGTAAATGTAATCACCTTGAGTGATTGAGTGATACCTTGTCTCTGCTCTTCGATAGCCTTTTTGTGTTCTTGATAACTACTTTGATCTATTTATGTACTTTGCATGAATTCTCTTCTGTTGCTTAGATGCTCTCCATGGCTACTATCATTTGTCAAATGATTACAAGTCACGTTACATTACAAATGATTGAACATCTATTTATACTAGTTTCTAGCTCCATTCTTGATTCACGCTTTTACAAATTAACTCTAGATCCAAGGTTTACAACTTGACCTTGATCTTTAGTTAGATATGTTTTAGATCCGTTAGGATGCTTTAAAACATTCACAATTTCTTTCTTGACCCTCAAGTAAAGATATAAAACAAATAAAAACTCTATAAATAGAATTACAATGTTTTATCTGACGTGTAAAGTCAGCTCCACTTTTTGCGGGTTCTGTAACTGACTGTCGGTTCTGATGGTCGGGTTGTTCTGTCAGTTCTGTCAGTTTTGTACTCCATCGGTGTCCCTTAATTGAACTGTTCAACAGGTATGCTTTTTCTGCTCCGTCGGCAATGTTCTAAAAATTGTATCGTCGGTAATACTTATCGTCAGTTTGACTCTTGTCAATGTTCGTTGGGCAAGTCTATACTTATCATTTTTACAATATCCATTTTCATCTCATGGGTATCCTTGTTGTCCACCGGTTATGCTTATACTGATGACCTTTATCATGTTTTTCCCTTTAAGTATACTAATGGAAAAGCTTAATGTCATCAATCTCCGCCTTTGACATTAGTATCAAAAACTAATATGTGCAACATACTTGATGTATTAGTATGTACACCTGTGTATACTTCTTCCTTAGTCATGAAATGACTCCTACTATGCATATGTCAGTAAGTGTAATTTTATGTACATATCTATTCTTGTTGCACATTCATCATACATATCCTCATATAGTATTTTTTACATATGTATACATTCCTCCTTTTTCTACTAAAGTATATTTTTACATATGTATACATTCCTCCTTTTTTTATAATGAGGGAAAAGGTACTTACAGCTTCTCAAAAATGTGAGAGTGTGAGGCTTTGATTTCCTCTGGTCATTTTCTCTCATTTCTCCTTTAAATTCTCAAGATTCATATGCTCAAGTGATATCCTCACATCCATGTCATATGTGTTGTCTACTACAGACATTTCTGGAGTTGTGATTAGATTTAGTGCATCTGTTATATGTTGTTGCAGAGTAGTGAGGTTTGGCAAAATATGAGCTTGTAGCTTTGTAACCTCATTTATGAATTTTGTCTCTGCATCCCATATTTCTTGTCTCAATTTTTTTACCTCTATGATATTTTCATGATGCAGCTTTATTGTGTTTGCATCAGAGGTTAAACTTAGTGCACTAGCTGTTAGATCTGAATCTAGTTGTGACAGCTTATCACTATTTTCTTTTGTGAAATTTTCTAATGTGCACAATTTATGAACTAAGGTAACAGCTTCAGCAATCATAGGTTCTAATTCACTTGCTAGTTCAGATAGATTTACCTTGTTCTCTATCACTTCTTGGCTAATCTTCTCAACTAGTTTGTGTTGATACTTCATCTCTACTTGTTCTTCCATCGCCTTCTCTGCATCAACATTTTGATTTGTGATGGTGTTGGTAAGAACTGCTATTTGTTCCATGACTGATATACTATCTTCAATTTTGATATCTAGAACAAGTTGATGTAGAATGCCCCTTTCTTTATCAAGTGCTTGGGCTTCTGTATGTGCCTTTTTCATTTTCTCTTGAATTTCTTTTCTCTGACACATCACTCCAAACTTTTGAAGTGCTTCAGTATCTAAAGTGGATACATCCCACTTGGGTATCTCAATTACCTCATCAAGTGTGACTACCAAGATATCTTTCTTCATTGCTTTCTTCTTCTTCTTTGGTTGTTTGGCAGATTGGTGCACTACCATTTGTAGACCTTGACATTGGATTGATTGTGTGGGTGAGGGTCGAGAAGATGAAGCATCTTGTTGTTTCTATTCTGAGTCCACCAGTTGGTTTTGTGAAGACATCTCCTCATTGGCCTTGGGTGTATTAATAGATTTATCTTCCTTTTCTTTCATGCTTTCATCCTACTTGACTTCTTCACTCTTTTCTTTTTCTTCATCTTTTCTCAATGTTTCATCTATTTTATTATCTGCTTCTTTGTCTTTTTAGTAGACACCTCTTTCTGAGTGTCGGTTGCATCTTTCATCTCTGTATCTGTCTCTTTTGGAGTATTTGATGCATTTTTATTTTGTTCATTACCCGTGTCCTTGGGTATATCATCTTTCTTAGATGATTTCTCTTGAATTGATTCAATATCAATTGCTTGTATCAAAACATTCATTTTGGTAGGTGTATTGACCTCTGCAGTGTCAATAGTTGTATCCTATTCATCGGTATTGCCTTGTGCAGCATTGATATCTTCATCTATTTGCACTTCTTCTGCAAGGTCTTTTCCTGTAGTGTCATTGATAATGTTATCCAACAATGATTCATCATTGATATCATCAGTTATGTTACCTTTTATTTTCAAAGCTTCTTTGGTAACCTCTTCTTCATTACTCAAGTCAATATGAATTGGACTTGGTGCATTTTGGCTTTCCTCATTCTATGTTTTGTCAAGAGTAGTGTCGGGCCATACTTCATCTATAACTTCAGTATGTTTGGGGCCTGCTGGATCACTCTCTTCTTTGTCCAATTCCACAGATGAGTCATCTTGTATATCCTTGATGATGATTTTTTCCTTCTTCAAGCTAGCTTCCTTAATGGGATTTTTGAGTATTTTACACCACTTCTTAATGTTGTCTTGATCAAGATCAATTAGCTTCCCTTTGAGAAATTCATATGCTCTCATTTTTGGTGAGAACTGCTTTTCATATTTCTTCATCAACTCACTTATTTCTTCCTTCTTTGAATCTGAAGGCATAAGAGTAACAAGTACTCTTTCTCTTATTTCTTTTTCTTGATGCAGAGCAAATGTCCATCTAGAAGACAATCTCGCTGATAGTTCCTTAGGAATGTCATATTTTGAGAATTGTAGTGAAACATAATGATGTTTGTACATTTTAACTATAATAGCATCTTTTATCTTATTTTGATCCTCTGGATCAAACTTTAACCATTTCCTAATGTTAGGATCAGAAATAGATGGTGATTCTAAGATATTCTTACAGATTTCATCAATTGTGTTTGGAATCAAGGGTTCTTTCCCCTTTTGCACATCTATGTCAACTTCATCCATAGTTGAGTCTTCTAGATCCTCTTTTTTCCTGACCCATTTCCTCTTTTTGGTCTATATTTCCTTAGGTGAGACCGGTTTTCTCTTGTAGGTTCTCACTTTACCTTTCTTAAGTGGTGAAGGAGTTGATTCTTTTGCAATTTTGCATCTTTTTCTGGAAGCAGTTGTTTGTTCTTGCTTTCTTAGGTGGAGGAGGAGGTGGAGAATCTGATTGTGTACCCTCTGATTCATTCTTTTTTTTCTCTTCACCAATAGGTGACTGTTCTTTGGTTTTTTCCTCCTTTCCTTCTATTTCCTCTTCACCTTCTTCAGTGACTGCAAATTTCTTGGTTAACTTTTTAACCATTTTGTTCTTCTTGTTCATGATTTTCTTGACAATAAGATCTGTCTTGATCTTTGGTTTGGCTTCTTCATAGGTGCCAAATCTTGGTTTCTTGTTGTCAACTAGTTCATTTAATAGTGCCTTGATGCACTCAGTAGTCTGTCTTCTTTTGATCTCATATTCCAAATGTGATAGCCAGGATTTCCTAGGTACTACTGGTTTGATATGGGTAAAATCAATATCTACCATAAAACATATATCCTCTTTGTATTCTTCTATCAAAATTTTAGGTATCCTAGTTCTTGCTTGCATCTTTTCTTTAAAATATTTGAAGTACTCATTCACTAGGTCATCAAAATCTGTTCCTAATGACTCTATATGCTCACATATTTGTATGGTGACTAGTTTTCTTGTATCCCATACTACTTTTCCTATGGAAGGAAAGTATTCTTCAAAGTAAAATAATATGCACATAATAAGGGAACCAAAATTACAAGTGTTTGTCTTTGAAGATCTTATGATGTTCATGTTCTCCTCAAGCTGATTCAAAAAAATATCTGCAAGATCCATCTTCTTTCCTTGTTTGATGATCTTGTAAGTTGTGCTCATAGTATTTCTTGCTATGCTATTCATTCTGCTGGCCTGGAAGATCTTGTACCCTACCACACATGCACCAAACTTGAGTTTGTCATCGTCGATAGTGTTGACCTTGAGAGCTCTTTTGTCTGATTTTGCACCAATTAGATTTTCCACTTCCTTCAGGGATGGGTGCTTGTGAGCTTATGGCTTTTCAGTTTTAGGATATCTAGTAACTACATGAATAACATCCTTTGTTATTCATTTTGGCTTATTGAGCCATAAAGTATGGTTATGCATCCTACTGAGAACTATCTTTATCCATTCTATCTTAAAAACTCTGGGAAAGTGTAATGCATTTGTGAGACCTTTCACTTGTAGATGCTTGTGCTCTTCTTTCAAGTTTCTAGCTTCATCACAGAGTGCCCTGTAGACATTATCTAAGTCCAGATCTCCTAATTTTGAGATCTTACAATGTATATAGGACCTTATGTCCTCTACTAGAAAAACCCTAGGTAGGATTATAGAGAATGCTCTGCTATCATCAAGTTGTGATGCAATTTCTGGGTGCATCTTGTATTTAGGTTCAACACAAGTGCCTCTGTTGATAAGCTTGATCATTTTCTTCTTATCTTCTTTCAACTTTTCAACTCTAGAAGTAGATGCCATCATTTTTAGAAATTTAGGGCTTTTCATAATTTTAACAGTGCGATCAGTGAACGTAGGTACTTACTAAATCTCTTTGATCACTCATGAATCCTTTGAGTTGAGTTAGAATCTTCCTGAGGTCACACTTCAATTTTCTCTTCAATCGCTCTACGTAGCTCTGCTTGGTTGCTCAAAAATCGCGGGTGTGAAATGAGTTCTTCCATCGCACTTTTATAACTTTTATGCCCTAAGTTGTCATTAATGCCCAACAACTCGTTGGTATACAAAGACTGAGTTTTTTAGTTGAGACATAAACAACATCTTTGGTGTAGGCACAAAGTGTCAGGATTGCTAGCAGCTTTAGTGACTTCATCGACGATTGTCAGTAAAATGGTGATGACAACTTTCGTTGGCTCAAGGGTTACTGATGTCTGTCAATTTACACTTAGCAACTTTTATTTTGTGTAGTAACCAATACATTTCAGTAAGTAGTGTTAACTTTTCTATATGTGCTCACCGATGCTAATTTGTACCCATTAACCGATGGTTGTTTTACAAGTAACAATATAGTGCATTCTTCAATAATGCTAATTTTGTCTATATGATCAATATGTAAATGGAACCGATGCATAATATAACTTGTCATAATGCAGTTACATACTTACTTGTGCAATTTAGTTGGAGATAATGATGCCACCATATCCATTGGATGGGGCATCATCATTTGCATTGCATTTTTCAGCACCTTCAATGTTTGTGGCTTTTACCCACATCTTATTTCTCATCTTCTTGATGTCATCAATGGTGTTTCCATTGGGATGAGTGCTTGTCTTTATCAGTCATTCTTTGCAATCTTTTAACACATGTCCAACCTTATGACAATGTAAACATGCCATACCTGGATTAAACCATCCTCTTGTTTTTCTAGTCCATTTTCTCATACAGTTGGCAGATATATGACCATACCTTCCACATGTTGTGCAATTTACCCATGTGTTATATTCCCAAACATATGAGCTACCTACTCTTGTTGTTTTTTAGCCATTATTAGGTTATTTTGGTGTCCATGCTTTCTTATTGTTTTTCCAGCATTCCTGATATGTGTCCATTCATTTTGCAGGTAGGACAGTACTTGTCCATGTAGGTTTCCTTCTTTGGTTTTGTCATCTTGGATTTGCATTCATATGCCTTGTGTCCTTGCTTGTGACATTTATAACAATTACCAACGAAAGTATATTGTGATTGAGGAATACCTTTCATTTTGTTTGTGCAAATGTTTGAGGTGTGGCCTGGTTTTCCATAGAGTTTTCATGATAGCTTCTTGGTCCTTGGAGTTGCATAAACATTCCTTTGATCTGATTGATTAGATGATTCTCCATTGTCGGCGTACCATATTCCTGTGTAGTTGTTGACTCTTCTTTGACTGTCAAGGAAATCATCCATTCTTTTATTGCTATCTTCATCTTTCTTGATCAATTCATTGTGTTGATTCTAAATCTTGACTTCATGCTTTAGTTTCTCATTCTCTTCCCTTAGCTCACTGATGATCTGTGTTCTTTCAATGAGTTCATTATTTAATCTATTTGCCTCTTGACTCATAAGAATAATCTAATTGGTAATCTCATGGTGATGATCAATAAGTCTTTGAAGCTCTGATTCTTTTTCTTGTAGCTTCTCGGTGATTTTCCTCCTATCATCAATAGCCAATGTTCTCTCTGATTCTTCTTTTCTTGAATCATTCATGACATCAATCATTTTTACCATCTGAGTCTCTTGACCGATTTGCAGCATCTTGATTTGCTCTATCAGATGTAGATTGACTTCTTGTAGACTTGTGATCTCTTCTACTGATGTGTCTAAAGATTTTCTTTTTAATGATTCAGCTTAGTTGAAGTAATCTAGAATCTCCTCTTCTTGATAATCTTTTTATTAAGCTTAGTTGACATGATCTTTCTTTCATCAAGCAACTTTCTCATGCTTACTCTCGCCTCTTTATACTGCTCATAGTAAATTTGAATTTGTAATTTCTCATTCTCAATAGTCTTGTCCAGTCTATACTTTTCCATTGTGTTGATCTTTTCTCTTAAGTCTTTAAGCTTTCCAAGAAAGAGACTTAGCTCTGATACCAATTGTTAGAATTATCGGAATGATGTACTAAGAGGGGAGGGGTGAATCAGTACCTCTAAAACTTTTTATGTGTTTGGCCCATTAACCTTGAGTCATCAGATTTGTATTATTCCTATCTATCTGTTCATCTTTCTATATGTATGTGAAGTCATAGTATAATTTATTTACATGTGTAAACATTCAAGAAACATTCATGAAAACAAATAACACATAACACATGATATGATATCATAGAGAACTCTTGTTAGGAAGTAAAAACTGTGGTGGGGATGTCTACCCACAAAACTTCACTATCTCCAAATAAGAAGGGAGCCAATAAAGGCTTATAATTGATCACTTCTAATGATCTACCCTGTTAATAGTATTAGAGTGGAGACTTGTTAGGATCTACTTTGCTTGAAGCTTTAGTAACACCGTTAGGTGTACACTCTGTTAAGAGATTTATCAAAGAACGGTTAAGTCCACCTTCTACAAAAGGATTTTAGTTGTGATGTACTTGTTAGAATGCAAATACAATATAAATGTTGATCTGATAGTGAATGCAATCTCTAATTATTGATAATAGATCCTGTAAATCTTACAATGTAAATGTAATCACCTTGAGTGATTGAGTGATACCTTGTCTCTGCTCGTCGGTAGCCTTTATGTGTTCTTGATAATTGCTTTGATCTATTTCTATACTTTGCATGAATTCTCTTCTTCTGCTTAGATTCTCTCCATGGCTACTATCATTTGTCAAATGATTACAAGTCACGTTACATTACAAATGATTGAACATCTATTTATACTAGTTTCTAGCTCCATTCTTGATTCACGCTTTTACAAATTAACTCTAGATCCAAGGTTTACAACTTGACCTTGATCTTTAGTTAGATATGTTTTAGATTTGTTAGGATGCTTTAAAACATTGATAGTTTGCTTGCTTGACCCTCAATTAAAGATTTAAAACAAATAAAAACTCTATAAATAGAATTAAAATGTTTTATCTGACGTGTAAAGTCAGATCCACTTTTTACAGGTTCTGTAACTGACTGTCGGTTCTGATGGTTGGGCTGTTCTGTCAGTTTTGTTGGTTTTGTACTCCGTCGGTGTCCCTTAATTGAACTGTTCGTTGGGTATGTTTTTTTTTGCTCTGTCGGCGATGTTCTCAAAATTTTATCATTGGTAATGCTTATCGTCAGTTTGACTCTTGTCAATGTTCATCGGGCAAGTCTATACTTATCATTTTTACAATAGCCATTTTCATCTCATTAGGTATCCTTCTTGTCTGCCGGTTATGCTTATACCGATGACCTTTATCATTTTTTTCCCTTTAAGTATACTAATGTAAAAAATTAATGTCATCAGATAATCCTATCAATGATCCTATCCCATGGGCTCATTAGAGAAATGAATCTAAGGGGGATGAGGAAAATGGGGATAGAGATGGAGAGGAGGATCATGATTAGGGTCAAAATCAAGATCACCTAATTGTAGATGATGGGATATCATATGGGAGAGAGGAGAGGGATGATAATACACAACTAGAGAGACATACATCTTGAATACATATATCATCATCATCATCATGTTTAGAAGAGGTACCAAATCATAATGAGAATCAAGAGATGAGTTGAAAAATATTTCTCCCACATACAATGATGACCAAGGTGTCAGGTACTTCTACCACTTCATTAGTTCTTGATTGTAGAGATGGAGATCCTAATGAGACAATGAGACCAAATCATGTATCTCATGTTTTTGCCCTAATTTTCAACTTTCTTTGATCGACGTGAAAATTGTACCCCTACCTAATTTGATGGTCCTGTTGATATTGTGAAAACTAATCATGTAGTGGGTGTTGATATTGTGGCGACTGATCATGAAGGGCCAAAAAAATTTTGTGTTTTTTTAGGAATAAGATTTTCTTTTTCGGAAAAAAGAAGACCAACATTGTAAAACCCTAAAATGGTTGATTTTAGAGGCTGCCCTAAAACACATGTTATAAGCAGCTAAGATGCATAATGCATTGTAATGCTGGTGTACTATTTTTTTGGATAATAAAAATGGTTGGACGGCTATGTAGGTGTATGTAGCCTAGGTTTTGGGTGAACCACGTTAAATCTGTGTGTTATCTGTATTTAGTTTTATTCTTCTTTTGTTTCTGCATATAACTATTTAATTTATATTGTTCTGGATCTGTCAAACCCTAACAGGTCCTGAGTTCATTTTCAGGATTGAAATTGAAATTTGATATCACTTTTTAGTCAAAATCTCAAATCAAATTTCTTTTCAAATGTAGTTGACCGCTTGTGCAATTGATCTTCACAACATCAAACCAAATCAGAATTATTTCCACTAGTAAATTTGACCTCAAATTTTGACGAAACTTGGTCGAAATTTTGACAGTAATTGGTCAAATTTACGACCAAAACTTTCGTCGGCCTTTTTTTGTCAAATTTTTGACGTATTTATAATTCATCAAAATTTTGACCAAAAAAAAGGTCAAAATTTCGACTATAGCCCAAGCTTAAAATTGCCGTCATTTTTTAGTGCATTGGTCAAAATTTTGACCAATACTTCCACCAATGATTGGTCAAAATTTTGACCAATGCACTAAAAAAATTGAGGGGAATGCCATACTTTCCACCAAACCAATGGTCAAAATTTTGACCATTGTATTGGTCGAAAGTATGGCATTCTCATCATTTTTTTAGTGTATTGGTCGAAATTTTGACCAATTGTTGGTAGAAATTGGTTCTAGCGTTGGTCAAAATTTCGACCAATCGTTGGTGGAAATTGGTTCTAGCGTTGGTCGAAATTTTGATCAATGCTAATTTTTTTTTTTTTTTAAAATGTTACATAATTTTTTTAATTCATGTATTATATTCCTTTTATTATTATTTAATGCAGGGACATCTAAACCCAGAGAGTACCAGCCTAGAAATGCAAAACGTATTAGTGCACAATCGTAACCTGGTAATAGACATACTGTTTTTTTTTTTTAACCAAAAATTGGATCTTCTTTAGAGTGTATCATCATATTAGCTCCCAAAACCACTGAATCTAATTTCAAACAAATAATAATTAAAGGAAATAAAGGACAAAACTTTTAGAGATGGCACTATAAAATATAAAAGATGATCTAATCTCAAATTGATGCCCCAATCTACTAAGATGGGGAATATAGAAGCGGGAAAATCAAACTTTGGCATCTGTGAAAGATTAAGTTTTAGCTTG
>MU222062.1:57987-69146 GCA_018584345.1 Thuja plicata | reverse complement strand
GTTCTTAAATGTCTTTTGTTTAATATATAAATATTATAATCTTATACAAGATTTTTAATTTAGAGATTAATTCTATCAATATCAAAGTATATATATTTATAATATTAATTATATATGTACACATATAATTGATATTATAAGTTTTGACCATGATTACTTTAATTTAATATGTTTAAAAGTTGTCTTGCTTGAGCATGTATTAAAATCCATTATAATTGTCTAGATGAAATATGTCTTTATGTATAAATAATATTGTACATGAATGAGAAGTTTCATTAATTTGTTTTAACAAATATCTTATATTTAAACTTTGCCTACAAATAAATCATTTACGTATATTTACGTCAATTAAAAGATAAGTGGTCATTTAATGTGCATGTACAATAATGGGGGAATTTTATCTATAACCTAATAAACATGCCTCTTTTCTTTAATCTCGACTAACCCACTATGTAACCCATCCAGTTGAGTTCTTAACACTTACCTTCATGCTCCAAATTAAATGAATTTAAATAACTCCCTTTTTGGAACTAAATAAGAAGAATTTTGCCCTTAATTAAAATCAAATTATAACGTTACTATTGTTTATCTAAGTATATAACTATCAAGTTGATTTTCTTTTTTAAATACAATTTGAACATATACATTTAATAGGAAATTATTCTATATCCTTTCCAAATTTATTAATTTTAACCATAATTAAATGAATACATCTTTTCTATTTTACTTATTAAAACAACATTATAACCATTTTAAGATATGTATTTTTAACCATAACAACTAGAAGCATAGATCAATTTCCTTTGTTATATACTAAATATGATATTACAATAGGTTTGGTTACAAAGTTGCAAGGTTTTACTTTACAATCTATCATATTTGACAAGGGAATCAACCTTAAGATAGGAGAGGATTGAATCTGTCCTAAACACAAAGTCACTGGGTTAGAGGTTGCATCAATTCTAGCCAAACTTTACAAGGTTCCAACGAATTCATCAAAGAATATCATAGATAATTTAGGGGTAGTTTTCCAAGATTTTTTTTTTTTTAAATCTTTCCAACCATTATAATTTATGGAGGAAGTAAGGAAAACCAAAAAGCCTTACACACGGACATAAGAGTTAATGTCCTAAAACTTGTTACTGTATTACCTACATATATAAACTAAGCATAGTGAACTCAAGGCCCTTGAGTGGAATCTAGAGCTCTGATACCAAGTGTCATGCCCCAAAATCTGGGCACTTTAACCTTAGTCTAAAGAACATAATTTTTCGTTCAAACATGTTATATTAACTATGGAAGATGAAGTCATTTCTTTCCTTATAGTAACGCCCAATCCAAGCCAAAGAGGTCACAACTCCTATGAGGCCATGGAAGGGAAAAATGTAGAGAGACACCATGCAAGAAGTGTAAACGTGATCTTGTGAAGGATGACACGTTGTTCAATCTCCAAGGTAAGGGATTTATCTACCATGGAAACCCAATTTCAAACAATGAAAAAGTATACGATCAAGGATGTGTATTCGTAATGTAAACCAACATTTCTATGTATGAAGTCATGTCACATTATAAATGTTAGAGTAGTCATAGTATAGCTAATAATTAAATCATTTAATTATTAGTCTATTTACTCTATGCTTAAGTTATACTTAGGCAGCTTATTAGTCTTTAGGGTTTTTCCCCTTTAGGGTTTTGGTATCCTTTTATAAGGACTCACCGCTTTACTTTTCATTAAGGAGGTTGTAATCTTTTCAGTTTGTTGATAATATAAATTATTTTCTTTCAACATGGATTTCATGTCTCTGGCTTTTTGGCTGCCTTAGTCTCTCTTCTCTCTTCTGTCTTTTCTTCTACTTTGTGACAGTCTTGCATGCAGGTGTTCTTGGGTGGATTTGTTTTTCTCAAATCTAACATAGTATCAGAGCTCTCCTATTGATCACTATTCTATTTTTTTTAAGCAAGCTCATCGCAGTTTGGGGGTTTGAAGATCGCCAGTCTTTTCTGGTATTTTTTAGTGGTTCTGTGGGGTCTTTATTTTTTGGGGAACTTTGGACCAAAAATGACCTCACAGTTGCATCCAGAAGGCCCAAAAACCCCAGAATCCATATAAGGCACGTCCGATTTGGACACCGGAGCATCTGAGAGAAAAATTTTGGCCTTCTAGGGCCGTACGGGCATGGTTTTCGAGAAAAAAAAATTTAAGCGCGCATTATGTTTTAAATGGCGCCACCGCCAGGCCGCCACCGCTCCACCGAGGTGCGGCCATCGCTGGCAATGCCTCCATCTGCCATGCGGGTTCCGCCACCGCCCCTCAGGCTCCGCCGCCCGTGCGGCCTGCTCCGCCGTCCCCCGGCCTCCACGCCGCTCTGCTCCCTAGCGCACACCTCTCAGCGGCCCCTACTGCCCGGCATTCCCCGCCGCCACCGGCCTTCCCTACCGATCCCACCTCCGCGCCACCAGGCCTCCGCCCGGTCACCGCTCCGCTGGTGGCGGGTTTTTTGATAGCCCCTGCGGGCATTTAAGCCTAGCGGCTGGTCACATGGGTGACCAGGGGCTTAGGCCCAGCCCCCTGCACGCGCCATGTGCCCGGGGGCCTACTTTTTTTTAGCCCCAGGGGCTTATTTTTTTCTTTTTGGGGCCTTTCTGACCCTCCTGGACTATTTTCGCTCTATCTTGAGCATCCAGGGGTCTTTTTCTGACTTCCATATATTGTCGGAAAGCTCTTTTTGAGAACTTTATGATGATGGTAGTTAGGGTTTTGGGTTCTACTATTTTAATAGTTTTTTTTTCTGTTGAAGTTTGATGTTTATTTTTGCCTTCCGAGAGTCATATCTGGCTCATCCGGACTCCATTTTTGGAAAACCAGATATCGTCAGAAAGCTGGTTCAGTGAACTATTCAGTTGTAGGGGTATTTTTCCAGATTATCTCTCCTCTGAGTTTGGTAGTTTTTGCACTCTGGCGGATTGCTTGGGTTCTACAGGTCCTGGGATCTCTTCTTCTGATCTTCTAGCTCACTCTTCTTTCTAACTTCTGAGCTTGTATGCTTCTCCACTGTTGCATTTTTGTTCTGTAAATGTACTGAGATAAAATGCCTACTTCTACATTTCTGGGATCTTGTACACCTTGTATGGTTTTTGTATTTGCACTATGTTATAAAGTGTCATGGGGGGTTATGATGATTATGCCATTTTAGGCACATCCACCTTTGTCAAGTGAGCGTACTTTCCACGACATTAGCCCATGCTATGTGTCGGTGACACCGCCCTTTGTCCTGTGTTTGTATTTCTATTGCACTGTTGGTGTTCCTAGTTCTGCTTTATGCAGATGTTTCTGGCATTGCATTTCAGTGTTCCTGTCACCTCTCCTAGTTCAGCATTATGGGGGGGTTCACCTGTTGGTTCTATTGCTTCCTGGTTTGATTGATCAGCTCTTCAGACATTATCTTCTCTACCTGGTCATGCACTTCAGTGGGGGTTCCAGCAGTCTCTTCTGACAGAGTTTTCAGCTACATGCTTCGGATATGTTTCTTTCTCTTTCTTGTTCCTTTCTCTGGGACATCTTTTCCCTAGATTGAAGGCTTAGTTTCCTTCATCTAGTTCATTTCTTGTACTTGGGTACCTGATCAGGCCTTGTCACCGGGACCCATCTTTCCTGCTTTCTGCAGTAGTCTTTAGCTATTTTGCTTCTCCCTAAGTTACACTTAAGGGGGGTGTTAGAGTAGTCATAGTATAGCTAATAATTAAATTATTTAATTATTAGTCTATTTACTCTATGCTTAAGTTATACTTAGGCAGCTTATTAGTCTTTAGGGTTTTTCCCCTTTAGGGTTTCGGTATCCTTTTATAAGGACTCACCGATTTACTTTTCATTAAGGAGGTTGTAATCTTTTCAGTTTGTTGATAATAGAAATTCTTTTCTTTCAACATGGTTTGTTAGTCTCTCTTCTCTCTTCTGTCTTTGCTTCTAGTTTGTGACAGTCTTACATGCAGGTGTTCTTGGGTGGATTTATTTTTCTCAAATCTAACAATAAATAGATACCTCTTAACCAAGGGAAAAGTGGATCCTTAAGAGAATGAAAGGGAGATGTAGAAGAGGTCATTGCCCCACAAGTTTAGGAACAAGGGTAAAGGGGACCTATTATGTCATGCACAACACTATTCATGAAAATGAGCCCCTGAGGAGTAGTTTAACAATATGATATAGTGTGGAGCATCATAATAGGGACTTAAATGTTATTTAGTGAAATCAGGATTGAAATATAACTCATTGCGATATAATATATGAATAGCCTCACTATCAATGAGTTGCATAATTTTATAATGTAAAACTTGACATTCATAAGTACAATAATCATGATATCTATGATACAAGCAAAAAGGAAGAGTCGTAAGGTTTTGAATATGTTTACTTTTGTGTTTAGGCCTAATAATCACCTTAGCACAGAGAAGTTTAGGAAAAAATACTTCTTGATCAAAGGAAGATGTAGAAGAAGTGTTATATAATGAAGGAGAGGGTGTGGACAAGGGAGGAAACTCAAAACCACATGCTTCCATAGGTTTATTATTATGCTCAATAGTTTTTTGCATGCATCCTAAATCATGCTTTGAAGTGTAATCTATGATGTTATCAACATTAACTATTTTTGGTTGCTTATAAGGATAAAATCCTAATCTGTAAGAATGCTCATGCCCCCTATTTCCTAAGGGAACTTGAATTCCTTGTTCCTATTTACCACATATATCCATTGAATCCCTTTTTCTCTAGTAAACAATAACCATATAAGAAGCCATATCAGACAAAGTCAATGGAGCTTCATTAATCACTATGTCATCACAACTAGGTTTAATAGGTTCATGATGGATGGAAGTAGTGAAAACATTGTTACGAATGTTATTAGAAACATAAGTTGTCTGAGACTTAGATTGTATGAATTTAAGGTCTGAGACTTTATATTCTCCAATAAAAGTGGGTGTGAAATCTAAATATCCCCAATTGTCATCCGAAAGAGAAGTAAAGGAAGGAGGATCATCATTAGAAATGGGACTATTATTGGTTTCAGTATTCAAACAATGATTCAGTTTATCATCTGCATGAAGAGTGTACATCACATTGTTATAAATAAATTTTGCTTTTTGATGCAGAGTTTAAGGAACAACATGCATATTATCTAACCAAGGTCTTTCTAAAAGAAGGTTGTAATTAAGAGGTCCATGCATCACATGAATAAGAGTATCCAAAATGACTGGACCTAGTTTAATAGGTAGAGTAATGATGTCTAAGGTTTCTTAAAAATATTATCAAAGCCTCATATAGTAATGTTATCAGGTTTAATAGTTGAAAGATTGACTTTAATTCCTTTGAGCATGTCTATACTAAAAAAATTAAGCCCAAACCCATTATCAATTAAGGTCCTACGAATGAGGTTACCATTGATAAGGATAGCTCCCATAAGAGCATCCTATTAATCTTGAACTTCTTTTGGAGTTAAATCATCTTAAGTAAACACAATTTGAGGTAGACCTAGGGTAGCATGCATGCATTGGAAAAAGGTATTGATGTTAGCTTGATGAGGAGGCAAAGTTAGAAGAGTGGTTAAATCTTTTTGCAAGGCTTCATGATATGTAGGAGAAGTTTGAAGAAGTTCCAAAAGAGAAATCTTGGCAGGGGTTTTGTGTAATTTCTCTATAAAATCATACTCTTTTCCAATATTTTAGGGAAGAAGAGGTGGAGAAGGTGGGAAATAAGTAGGAGCAACTGGATTAGGTTGAGGATTGTTTCTTGTTTGATAGGTGTGAGCTACCGCATTATAATCATCCAAATAAATTATAGGTTGTCCTTTCAAATTTATGATAGGCTTGTTCTGAGTACTGTGAGGATTATATCATTTAACCTTAATCACCAGTGTAGTTAAATTTTTAGGAAATCCCTTGATAGTTATCATAGGCTTGTTGACTATCGCAGGTTGAGCATGAATATTAACAACATTAACTTGATCGAGCTCCTTATTTTTCATATACACATCACTATAAGGGGGAGCACTAAGGTAATTAAGAATGGTATGATCATCTTCTTCCAAGTCATCCTAAGAAGAGGGATTAGTGGTATCTATGAATGCTTCATCCCTAGAAGGAGTGTCAAATGTAGGTAAAGTGACATTAAGAAAAGTGTTTATAATGTCCTCCCCTTTCTCTAAAATATCCTCATAAGGGGAATATGTTTAGGAGAAGGGTCACCATATTATATGAATGTATCATCTCTAGAATGGGTAGGAGAAATATCGACCAATATATCCACTCCTAGAGGAGGGGAGTAATCCATGTTCTTATCTAAGGGCTCGTCAAGATAAGGAATATTGTGTTGAAAAGGGATACTTTAGGAGATGAATAATCATGACCTAAAATCACTTCATAAGGGAGAGATTAATCAATATCCATATCCTATGGTTCATCCCAAATAGGAGAATCATCATGGGTAAGCTCATCTCTATGAATGAAGCACATTGTAGGTGAGGAATAATCATGGCTCACTAAAGCTTGATCCCTTGTCGCTTATCAAAATGTTTTCATAGGATAGATAAAGGATTTATCATTTGTATCAAAATATTTTCATAAGATGAATGCATTTTAGGAGAAGTATCAACATTTTCTAATTTCAATATCTCACCATTTGGAGGGAAATTCTTTAAAGAAATGGACTCTTCTTGCACTCAATTGTTTGAATTTAAGGTATTGGTATTAGGAGAGATATTAGCGTGATAATCAAGAAGTAGACTATCATCATATGCATGAAAAGAAACATTTTGAACTTTATGAAGGAAACTTGAAATTGAACTAGCGAAGGATGATAACAACTCCATTCAAAAATGCCTCAAATGAGATGTTTTTGTATTTTTCTTGAATAAATGATATGCAAGAACATAAAAATAACAACTATTCTATCATGCAAGAAAGTAAAAGAAATGTTTTTGTTCTTCTTTCAATATAAATGAAAAATCTAACCAACCACAACAAAAGGAATACAAGTCATGTAAGGTACGATTTTACCAAAATTTATATAGTGAAAATGGGGCACCAAGATGTACATAATGAAGATAGGTGCTAGGATGCAAATCCACTCCACTTTCACCAAATACAACTCTCAATAGGGGGCCACAAGGGAAAGAAGGATATCTCTTGAACCAATCCCCTAATAGGATCCAAGCTAGATTAGCACAACCCAAATGATGTACAGGTACTAATGCCATGCTAGGATCTAAGCAAGTGCTAAGAAGAAAGATTCTTTTTTCTATGAGCCGAATAGGATCAACTAGGAAAGTAGGTATAATGAAAAGACTAATGTAATAGATCATATCTACTATGGAAATGCTCAAAGCAAAGGGGAGAATGATAACCCACCTTAGAATGCTTGGAATGTGTGTGTTCAAACTCAGATATGCAATTATGCTTCCAAAATAGCTCAAAAACTAGAATAGGACCAGATCTAGCACCAAAAACCCGATATCCACAAAACCCATAAATATTTATGGCTTAGGACTATGACGACCTAGAGGGTGGATGGTGACATGTAAAAAATCCACCCAGGACTAGGTCAACCTCGGCCTAGTCCAGGACCAGAAAACTATACTTGAACTCTGTGTTTGGCACTAGAACTGTCAGATCTGCAAATAGGAATTGTATTTCCACTATCTGGGGTAGGTCGACCTTGGCCTGCCCTTGACTAAAGATGGAATAGAGAATGAATCTTGGATCTGTGATCTTCTTGCAAAAGGGTATCTGGATTTGTACCTCAATTTTTCCTTCTAAAAATTGCAAATCTAACAAAGGGTGTGTATGGGTGGCTATATAGGGGTTTGCCTTAGTCAACCCCCTTATTTTGGTGATTTTCACCTCCATGAATAGACATTAGGATATATTTTTGTGTGTGTAGTTCCCTTGAATATAGAATGAAAATCTATAATGTATAGAGAAATGTATGTAAATGCCAATATTTAACCCTAGAGAGTGAAATCCAAGCATGCAAATGTAAATGTGTATGTAAATATGAAGCAAAAATGCATGGATCTAAAAATAACATGGAAATCATACCAAGCCCCCAAGGCTGAAGTACTCCAATCCACCTTCACAATCCATTTTCTAGTCCATGTTGATTTCTTGAATACTTGAATGCTTCATTCAGAGAAAAATGCAAAGTGAAGAACTGTCTTCCTTAAATGGATGTTTCCAAGCCTTCTTGTTTCCACCTTTCAATTCCACTATGTCAAATTGGGATGTCCACGTGAGCTTGTCCACATGAATTTTCCATACATCATCATCATACCAAATAAATCATTTGAGTGGAATTACACCCGAAAAGGCCAACTGCACAAAGTGGGAAACCTTGAAATTTGAAATGGACCCGAGTGTGGAATTATTGGAATGATGTACTGAGAGGGGAGGGGTGAATCAATACCTCTAAAACTTTTTTGTGTGATTGGCCCATTAACCTTTGTGTCATCAGATTTGTATATTCACCTATCTATCTGTTCATCTTTCTTTATGTGTGTGGAATCATAATATAAGTTCTTTACATTTGTAAACATTCATGAAAATAAATAACACATAACACATGATATGATATCGCAGAAAACTCCTGTTAGGAAGTAAAAACTATGGTGGGGATGTCTACCCACAAAACTTCACTATCTGTAGATAAGAAGGAAGCTGGTTAAGGCTTACAATTTGATCACTTCAGATGATATACCCTGTTAGGAGTATTAGAGTGGAGACCTATTAGGATCTACTTCATTTGAAGATTTAGCAACACCGTTAGGTGTGCACTCTGTTAAGAGATTTATCAAAAAACTGTTAAGTCCACCTTCTACAAAATGATTTCTAATGTGATGCACTTGTTAGAATGCAACTATAATATAAATGTTGATCTAATAGTATATGCAATCTCTAATTGCTGATAATAGATCTTGTAAAGCGTACAATGTATATGTAATCACCTTGAGTGATTTGAATAATACCTTGTCTCTACTCGTCGATAGCCTTGTCTGTGTTCATGATAACTGATATGATCTGTTTCTGAACTTTGCATAAATTCACTTCTTCTACTTAGATTCTCTCCATGGCTACAATCATTTAACAACTCATTACCTATTACAAATGATTGAACATCTATATATACTAGTTTCTAGGTCCATTCTTGATTCATGTTTTTAAGATTAACTCTAGATCCAAGGTTTACAAATTTACCTTGATCTTTAGTTAGTTATGTTTTAGATCTGTTAGGATGCTTTAAAACATTTAAAATATGCCTGCTTGACCCTCAAGTAAGTTTTTTAAAAAAAAAAAATCCTATAAATAGAATTACAATGTTTTATCTAATGTGGAAAGTCAGATCCACTTTTTGCGGGTTATGTAACTGACTGTCGGTTCTGATGGTCGAGCTACTCTGTCAATCTATCGGTCTTCTTCTTTGTCTGTGTCCCTATTTTGAACTATTCTTTGGGTTCCTTTCCTTTTGTGTTTTTTTGGTGATGTCCTTTATTCTTTATCATCGGTTCAACACTTGTCAGTGTTCGTCGGGCAATTTTGTACTTAGCATTTTTATGTCAAGCATTCTCATCTCATCAGTTATGTTATGTGTTGTCCATTGGTTATGTTGTGTGTTGTCCGTTAGTTATGCCTATACCAATGACCTTTATCATGTTTTTCACTTAAGTATACTAATGGAAAAACTTAATGTCATCAATCTCCCCCTTTGACATTAGTATCAAAAATTGGTATGTGCAACATACTTGATGTATTAGTATGTACACCTTTATATACTTCTTCCTTAGTCATTTTGTTTTAGTCATGAAATGACTCCCCCTATGCATATGCCAGTAAGTGTACAAGTTTATGTACATATCTATTTTTAAATATGTTGTACATACAATATACATATCCTTTTCTCTTTCTATGAATGTAGTATATTGTACATATGTACTACTCATTCCTCCTTTTTTGATAATAAAGGCAAAGGTACTTACAGCTTGTCAAAAATGTGTGAGTGAGGCTTTTATTTCCTCCATCATCTTCTCCCATTTCTCCTTTAAATTTTCTAAAGACATGTGCTCAAGTGATATCCTCACATGCATATCGTAGATGTTGTCTACCACAGATATCTCCAGGGTTGCTATCATCTTTCTTGCATCTGTAATGTGTTGTTGTACAGTAGTGAGGTTTGGCAATATGTGAGCCTACAGCTCGGTAACCTCATTTATAAATTGTGTCTCTACATCCCATATCTCTTGTCTTAATCTTTTTACCTATGTGATCTTCTCATGATGCAACTTTATTGTATTTGCATCAGAGGTTAAATTTTATGCACTCGTTGTTAGCTCTGAATCTAGTTGGGACAACTTTTCACTATTCTCCTTCGTGAAATTCTAAAGTGTGCACAATTTTTGAACTAAGGTAATAGCTTCTGTAATCATAGGTTCTAATTGACTTGATAATTCAGAGAGCTTTACCTTGTTCTTTGCCTTTTCTTGGCTGATCTTCTCAACGAGTTTGTGAGGCCTCACCCCGATCCATCATAGCTTTACTGTTTGATCACACCTTGACACTCTATGTTTTGATACATTGATACACTTTTTGTTATCTTGACAGGGACTCATGATATTATGATATGATGATGATTATATTGTGTGGATTACATTTTGACATGGATTAGACCTAGAACAGGTGGTTGACCTTGATTATATATGTTTAGATCAGTGAATTGATGAGAAGATGGAATTATGATTAGAATTGACTTTTTTTATGGATGTTATGTCATGGTGATTAAGGAATTCTTATGTTTTAAACATTTATGTATGAAAGTTTCAATTAGGGACTTGATTCTACTTATTGATTAATGTTGTTAATTATGAATTGAAAATGTATATTACATGCGATTTTATCATCTTGGACTACTGATGCTCGAATTTTAGTGTGCAGGAAAGGGAAACATGGAATTTTAAGAGAATCAGGGCTAAACACATGTGAATTGAGTAAGCCAAGTTTTAATCCAATAAGGGGTTGAAACCTCATTGTAATGTGACCCTTGTTGTAAATGTAATCTGAATGTGTGTTAATAGTTTTAATTTATGTTGTTATTTGGACATGTCATTTGTGAATGTGATGTATAT
>MU222062.1:27570-39699 GCA_018584345.1 Thuja plicata | reverse complement strand
CACCACCATGATGGCTAGATCTAGGGTTTGAATGATGAATCTTGAATGTTTGCACCTAATCCCTTCAAAGGCTTGAAAGCTTGAATCCTTGATCTTAAATGGAGAACTTGAATGCTTGAGAGGAAGACTTGAACACCTTGAGAGCTTGAAAACATGTAGAATAATGGATGCTTGAATGTCCTTTGAATTCTTAGTTGCCTTAGCGCTTGTTACTTGATAATGGTTAGAGAAAATGAGAGGAGAAGGCTACCTTTTATATGAAACTAGGGCACAATCTTATAAGGAGGCTGAAATAGGATAATTAAATTCCAATTAAAGCTTTTATCCTAGGATAGGACCTATATTAAATATAATTTAGGAATCACTGCTTCAGAACCCGAAACAGTCGACTCAGAAGCAAGAAAATTGAATTTTGGATGACCCCCGGCAGCCAACAAGCTCCCAGATTTGAAAGGGGGACCCTGGTCAGGGTCAAGGTTGACCCTGACCTAGGTCAAGGTTGAGGTTGACCCTGACCTAGGTCAAGGTCAAGGTCAAGGTCGACCTTGACCCAGTGGGTCAGAACCCCTAGAAAACATGCCAGGTGGGGTAGAAGGTGCCCGAAGAGGCCCAATCAGGGTCCTAATGAGGCACAGAAGCAGGGGATGATGCAGAAATGGGAGGATGATATGATGGAGGTAAAAATAATCCCCTAAGGAGGGATAAATGTCCTTAACATGGAAGTGCTTCCATTTTAAGATGATACATTAAGCCCCCACTTTAGCGAGAGTATGGAAATCGAACATGCTCACGGTAAAGTTAGAAGAAAAAGCTCTTAGTGGATTGCAATGAGGTAGAATATCACTAAGTCAGGGACATGAGCCCCCAAACTAAGGATTCTAACTCAACATACATGCATAAAGATATGAAATTAAAGAGAAATCAATCATAGAAAACATACATGACTACATAAGTAAGACAAGAACAACACTATAGATAACATAGCTTCATGATCTAATCCTACTAGCATGAAAGCGAAAGAGAGAAGATAAAGTGATTACCTCATCTAGTAAGATTCCCACCTTACTATGAATCACCAAGGAGGAAGAGCCCAAACAGGTTCACCCATAAACTGTGCTTGTAATTGCAAATGCGTCTTCTGACGGCTTTTGAAAATATCCATATATCCACATTCTTGTATCACTATGGAATATAAAATGCGTGTCCATTCAATATTTAGCAACTTATGTGCATTACCTTTCAAGGATTTAGCATATCATAAAAATAAAAAGGGTGCGTATCTCTTCAGGATTTAGCAACTTATGTGTGTTACCTTCCAAGGATTTAGCAAACATAAAAGTAAAAATGCGTGTCTCTTCAGGATTTAACAGCTTATGTGCGTTACCTTGCAAGGATTTAGCATGCTGTAAAATGTAAATAAATTTAAACTATAGTGCAAGGGAGACCCTATATATGCCCCCCTCCTTATCATGGCTACCCACTAGTCAGGATAAGGAAGAGGAAGAGGATACCTACTTCACAAGGTAAGGAGATATCCCACTTTACAACAATGTATACCATAATCTTAGCGAAGAGTATTGACCCGTACATCCAAGAGCATAGATAACCATGAAATGGATATGCCACTTATGGAAAAAGGATCCTCAAAAGGAAAGATATCTTATCAACAAGACCCTCACCATAGAGGAGTGCTTAGGACAAAATGCCATCTTCTAAAGAAAAGAGGGACCAAAGATTCAATCATCAAGCCCCCTGTAATCAAGAGGAAGCGGAATCTTAGGAATGAAGGAGTCAAACTCTAACCCAAAGCAAGAGAAAAAGTTTATCAAGAGAATAGTTTTCAAAATAAAGAAGAGGTGATGACCTAGGACAATCACCTCTCATATAAGAGGGTATCAATAGTCAAAACACAAATCTTTATAAAGAAATAATGTTGGAAGATAAACACACGCCACTAAGCTAAGGAAAGTAGCTCCTTAGATAGAGGAAGAAAGAACATACCTTGCCCCCCAGGTGTGAAGGCAAGGGATATATCAATTTATATCAAGAGATTTCATAGCAAAGAGATATCCTTACAAAACAAATGTTTTAGAAAAGATATCACGAGTGATTTATAGGGATAGAATATAGAAAGAATAACCAATTAAACTCAACACAAAAGATATGCTAAGAGTAAAATGGATCCTAGAAGACTGGAATAAGATACCTATTGCCCCCCAGTGAATAGACAAGAGGAGAAACGTAATATAACTTGTAGAGGAACGAGGGGAACGCCCTATATCAAATTTGTGGAAAATTATAATACTGCACAGGAATGAGATATAATTCCCAAAGCAGCTCTTTCTCTAACATATAGCTTGAAATGCATGCAGTCAGCAAGTAAATGTTTATTACTATAATGAAAAGGACATTTATATTTAGAGAGAGCATTTCTTGGAATGGGTTTGAAGATTTCTTTCTTGGAATTCATTAACTAGACGTACACCTTTTTAGCCACATCTTGAGGAGTATTAGGGTGGTCTAAGGTAGGTGTTGGAAGAAGAATATGAAGAGGAGGATGATAGTTAAGATCAGCTATCTCAAATTGAGAAGGCGGGAAGCCTATACCATGCATATTTTGTTTAGGAGACACATGAATCAAATTTTTAATTCCATGTTCATTAACACCAAGCTCTAAACCCTTATAACCTTGTTTATCAACTATAGTATATCCGGTAGTGTATCTATCTTGCAAATCTTCTATAGGAGGTGATTGATTATTATGTTCATGAGAAAATGTTGTGTAAGGTGGAATGATGTTTTTAGGAGAATTTTCTTTGGATGTCCCATTAATATCATCATGAACGGGATAAGAAGGAGAAGGTAAATATAGAAATTCTTGCACATCCTCATCTTGTACCATAGTTTGAGCCTTAACAAAAGTATGAGAAGAACTAGGGATGGAGGATGGAAGAATAGGAATGGGGTTATTGGAATGATTGGATTAGGAAGGTTAAGATTAGGATTAGGAAGATTAGGCAATGGGGTATCATCCACCAAATTCTTCACATAATCTAAAAGAGCAATAAGTTCACTACACAAATCCTTAATTAAAGTTTTGAAAGTAGGGAGACTCGTATTGGTCAATCTTAAAATAGCATAAGCAAGTGAAACATGAAGATTAAAAAACATGATAAAGTGGATGATACTCTCATAGACATCATAGGTATTATAAAGAGATGCTAAAAGAAGCATAATGAGAAAAATAGCCATACACCGAAAGAACTTCATAATGAAAATGCAAGAAGTGTTTTTGTATTTTATGATTATTTAAGAATTTTTTATTTTTTTGTATTTATAAATGCAAATTCTAATCTAAGATGTAAATCTAATACCAAAGAGAAGGAGTTGTCTATCGCGGATTCACCAAAATGAAAAGGAAGAAAAGGGGGGTAAAGGAGATTATTTATTAATTGTTGTTTGATTTGATTGAAGAGTGATGATTTACTTAACCCTACTTTACATTTAATTGAATTTGATTGATTGTATATTGTAATTGTGATTAGGGAGAAGATAAGATGCTCCTCTTCTATTCCCAAATTTACAAATGGAAGATCCAAGTTGATCAACCCAAAAGAAGGGCTAATGCACAAATGAATCAACTATTTGGAAAAGAGAATAACAAGAAGGATCTTAAATTTTGTTTATTATTAAGTAAATATATTTTATTATAGTAATTGAAAATGATAGGAGGAAGAGCCAACCTTAAAATAATGCAGGTCAAAGAATGTTGTTTTTTGAGGTCTGTAGACTATTTCTGGAAAAAATAAAGTATGATCCAAAATCAGAACGCAGAGACGAACAAAACCCAGAAATATTTTTCTGATCTGACATCATCTTATGAAAAAGGTCGACCTTGACCCACAAATGTCAACCCTGACCCAATAATGTCGACCCTGACCTACACAAGTCCAACAGAGAATTTGTTCATGAAGTCTAAAAGAAAGCCGAAAAGGGTATCCAAATCTGGTCTCAAATCTATAGTCTCGAACCTGCACCTACAAGAAAAAGAGGTTTGTTTGTTGGGGGGGAGGGGTTTGCCTTAGTCAAACCCCAATTAAGGAATTAACCTTGAAATCAATAAAGTATAGAATGCTATCAAGTAGTAGAATTGAATCTAACAATGAAGCTATGATATTCAATATATATGTAATTGTAATTCAAATATAACAAGTATGTAAGTATGAAAGTTTGGACTCAATAGAAACCAAAAACCTCCATGATTGTATGCTTGAAATCCACCTTGAAGAGATGATGAAAGAGTCTCGAGGATGCACAAAGGATCTTGAAGGAAGATCACACCACCATTATGGCTAGATCTAGGGTTTGAATGATGAATCTTGAATGTTTGCACCTAATCCCTTCAAAGGCTTGAAATCTTGAATCCTTGATCTTCAATTGAGAACTTGAATTATTGAGAGGAAGAATTGAACACCTTGAGAGCTTGAAAACATGTAGAATAATGGATGCTTGAATGTCCTTTGAATGCTTAGTTGCCTTAGTGCTTGTTACTTGATAATGGTTAGAGAAAATGAGAGAAGAAGGCTCCCTTTTATATGAAACTAGGGCACAATATTATAAGGAGGATGACATAGGATAATTAAATTCCTATTAAAGCCTTTACCCCTAGGATAGAACCTATATTAAATATAATTTAGGAATCACCGCTTCGAAACCTGAAACAGCCGACCCGGAAGCAGGAAAATTGAATTTTGGATGACCCCCGGCAACCGACAAGCTCCTAGATTTGAAAGGGGGACTTGACCCTGACCTAGGTGTAGGTCAAGTTTGATCCTTAGCCAGGTGGTCAGAACCCCTGGAAAACATGCCAGGTGGGGTAGAAGGTGCCCGGAGAGGCCCAATCAGGATCCTAATCAGGTACAGAAGTAGGGGATGATGCAGAAATGGGAGGATGATATGATGGAGGTCAAAAACATCCCCTAAGGAGGGCTAAACATCCTTAACATGGAAGTGCTTCCATTTTAAGATTATACAAATTCAAAAATCAAATTTGGAGTTGAAAAAGGAAAGTTGAATAAATCGATCATAAAAACATTCAATAAAGCTTATCTCGATAAATCACTCAAGAAAATAGCCAATTAGCTCAAACTCACATGGATTGTGCTAATTCTGGGAGAATATTGACCACTCCTTATTAGTCAATCTCGATCATTTCTTTTATCTGAGTTTTCTATAAAGTCAAGCTCTCACCTCTCAAATAATATACAATCAAAGGAAACACAATATACAATCATCTAGGAGAATATTGCAATTGAATAGTATTGTTATCATGCTAGTTTGTTCTTGATTTATCTTGCATATTAGATTTTAGCATTGAATCATGGATTTCATGTAGCTTAATTTTCTTATTGTTTTGCATCAATTTAGATTAGATTTCATCATATTTGCTTTAAAAAATTTGCAAAAACATAGATTAATCATGCATTCATGTTCAAATCCTTCGTCTTGGTGTAGTCAAGTCACTGGAAATGCTTGAAAAATATGAGAGCAATCATACTCACATCATTTAGGAGGCAATAGATCTATTTAGTATGGTTTATATGTTTTTATCTGATTTCATTTATCTAACCATGCATTTAATGATCTATTGAGTGTTTGTCACAAATAGGTATGAAAATTTCACACATGCACTTTAAACATACAAGTCCGTTGCCCTCTAACCAATAAGAGGTCACATAAAGCCATCACAAAATCATAAACAATATACTCAACATTTAATTCTAAATAGAGAGCCAAAGAAAACCCAGACGCCAAAGCAGGCAGAGGTGTCGATCTACGCAAGCACCATTTCATATGAAAATGTCGATTGAATTACTAGTAAAATTTTCAAACAAAAAGTCTCAGACCAAAGAGGTAGAAATGTCGATCAATACAAACACCAATGCAAGCGCAGATGTTGATATGCAACTTTTCCCCAAACTTGGAAAAATTAAGATAAAATACCCAAGTCGACACCAACGTATGGATGATAAACATCTAGCTCCACACTAGGAAGTATCGGATGCACGTGTTCGAGGTCTTACACACTTGATACACTCAATAGTAACATAATGAAGGCTAATCTATGAGGCATAACAACATATATCTAAAAATCACTAAAACATAAATGCAAAGGGATAGAATGAGTGCATCATTCTCAGAACTCCATCACTGGAATTAGTTCACCGCATATACACTAGTTCCCAATAATGATGTGCAATGTCACCCAACCATATGCTCCCTCAGGCCCACCCCACTATTCTCGCAGAGATAGTCACTCGGCCACAAACACAAGGTACACATGCACACAAGGAATGGCTAGCAAACACACCAATCATATGCAGAACTCAATGAAAGGTACAGTGATTCCAGTACAACACACAGATGCATAAGTCATAATGAAAGTACACCAAGGTCACTACTCAAACCTAGACAAGGTATGGTGATGAGACTCAGAAATGGAGTGTCATCACATAGCACATCGAGGCTCGCATGGCTTTGAGAGATCCTTCTCTCATCAAGGATTCTCTACTAAGCCATATCAACATCCATAGATGGAAAGGCTAAGTTGTACCATATCACCATCCTTAAATGAAGGCAAGGTACTATGTCATCTCAATGTCCATAGATAGCAAGGGAAGGGCATACCATCTCAACGTCCTCAAACAAAGGCAAGTTAGTCACATTAAGTCTTCTATTATATTTTACCCCATTAATTATTTAAGTTATCAGTTCTTATTAAGAACTTCGCCAAGGTTACCCTAGGGCCCCTTTGTGCCCCATCCCGCCTTAGAGAGCCACTACATCCAACTACTTTACAACAACCGTCAATAATGCAACAATACCAAAAGAGACACCAAGTCCAAAACCAAAAGAGTTAAATAAAGCTTCATTAGCCTCAACCAAGAGCATGGGTCCCTTGAGATCCCGATAAGGCACACTCAATTGTGCTTGTGATGCAGTCTAAACACCAACAGTGCCAATTAAGATGAGATCACAATCAAACATCAAGAAAAATCCAAAAGGAAGAAAATAGAAAATTTCTTATGCACAAGGCACACTTAACTGACCTCTGTACCAAGAGCATAGATTCCAAGGTCAATCTAATATCAAAAAATAGAAACCATTTATTAGCCATAAACATAGGATTAATTCCAAATCCCAAATTACAAGAAAATCCAAGAAATGTTCATGGACTAATATGGACTTTGAATAAAGAAAAAATAAGAAAACTCATTTTCTCTAAGATACCCAACAACACATTCATCCAATAAAATTCTCATTCTGGGCAAACACAGAAAAATGGTCACCATAACATCATAAAAACCATATATTTCAATTTACAAAACAAGAATAATCGTAGAAGTCCAACCCAACAACGAAAAGAAATGAGATTGTGGAGGAATACTAATTCTTAGTCCATGAAAATAAAGAAACTTACTTCAAATTGAAAGATTAGCGAAATGAAATATATAGAAAGCCCTATCTCAAACAAAGGTGAAAACACAAAAAAATTTGAAAGAAGAAAATAAATTCTTCATGAAAATGAAAAGTGTCTCCAAAAAGAGCAATTGTGGCATGAATCCAACAAGCCACTACCCACAGCAACCTAGCGAGAAGATCAAACCCAACGAGCAAAAGAGTGATTTTCTCTAAAATAGTTTGGAGTAAAATCTAATTTCTTCAAACCCAAAAGTGAGGAAAATGAATCTTTTTCCATAATATAAAGTCAATTTTGTCCAAAAGACCAAAAAAGACTAAAAATCAAATCACTTAAATAAATTAAATCAAAATTATAGACTTCCCGAAAATCCCTAAGAAATAATTAATCAATTCCAGTTAAATGTAAAATTAAACTACGACAAATTAGCCGGTAAATAAAATTAATCTTCAAAATAATTAAACCAACATTTAATCTATAAATCAATTGTGACAACTACGGGAACTCTAAATGCACAAACGCATATATTGGTCCAACACAATATGCAAATGAAGTTCAAATTTACCCACACATACCGAAGGTGTAATATATCAATTACAGATACATCATCCATACAGGGATGGTATTGGCTAAATCATGAACAATCAGTGAAATTATCTCCTATGTCACTGCCAAGGAGAAGACATGCTCAAACTTGCGGCTCAAGCAGAGACAATGTCTAGTACATGTTCACTAAAATACACACACATAAATGCAGTTGTTTGCAGTATAAATAGTTGAAGCATAAACATGAATAATCAAGGTATGGCTAATGGAAGAGTAACATGATCATTCATATGTATTAGAATGACACGGCATTGGTTGTGCCATATTTAATCCTCAATGTACATCTCATTTAAATTAAGCACTAAATAATCATTTATGACAATACGACCATAAATCAGTGAAAATCTCAATGAAATATCCATCAGTAATAAAGGCACAATATAATGGGAAATCATTGATAACTGTCATGGTAACATAATAAAATGTTCTTGAATATAAAACACACCATATATCATCATAAAGAATCATGTCACATCATAGAAGCATCATCATGCAGATAAGACCAAAACGGAAAGCAATAATATAATCTAACATTTAAATCAGCAATGATACTGGTAAAGAAAAAATAACATATTGTAACCAAAAGCATCACATGGTGCAAATGTCTGAGCACAACATACTAATAGTCACGAAATAGTAACAAGAGTCTAACTTGGATCAAAATAACATATCACAAGATGCAACCACGGGAGGCACTATATAACCTCATTTAAGTTGATGGTGCACAAGGATATCACTGTATCTAATCAAATTATTGTGTCACTCATAGTATAATGGCATGATGATATAAGCATAGTATTCGAGAAAGAGTTGACACAATTTCATCCTCGTTGGCTATTGTGATGCCTATCCATACACTTGTAGTCCTATATAACCTCTATACAATGTTTATAGACTCTAACTTATCAAACATAACTATCCTTTATATAGAAAACCACTTCTCTATCATGATCTTCTTAGTGTATAGGCATGTGCTTGTGGTCTCAACTAATTGGTTTTGATGAGAGACCCCGCCGACCTCATACATGTAATATGCTCAAATGCCCACACCTAGAGAAGTGTGCAAGTCATCAAGCTATGTGCCTCATAATGATTATATCATCTAAAATCATAATACAAATATTCCAACATACTCTATTCCCATGCAAAGATGTTCCTATGCTCCTCCTTATATTGAACAGTGTGTACGAGGCCACTCTACAAGTGTATAACTTGCCTATCCAGTTTTACCACAAGAAATATTTAAACATTCAGTTAACTCTTATGTTTGTGAGTGCTCATTTACTTTGAAACGACATGTTCACAATAATATTCACATACACCTTGAATTGGGTAAAAGAATTAATGCTAAAAGTTACATTCTAATGCTATTTTCTATTTAGCTTTTGGGCCCACTTTGAGAAAAATGTTTTTTTATGATTACATAATGGAATATGTCGCACATTTTGGTTAAAATTGTGTTCATTCCTCGATCCCCATGCATTTTTATTATTGGTCCCTTTACACTCATCCTTGATACCCAAATTCTACACCCCCTACCATAGGTCATTTCCATAGTCTATGAGATCAACCATACAAGGCATTCATCTAACTTGAAAATTAAATTTTCAAAATATTTGATAATTTCGCACCATTTCTTCAATATTTGTTGGGACTTGACTTAGTAAAGCTTGTGCAATGATGTTTTGTGTATTGGTATTTAAAGACAACCATTGCCCAGACATTAATCAATACTTGATTATCATTCAAAATCCTAGAACATAAAAGGAACATTTCAATTTGGAGCTTTAAAAGGGAATTTACTTCATATTAGAACATCTAGATCACTTGCATGCTTGGCTATTTTTTGTCAATCTTTAGTGCCATAAAAAAGTTGGTTAAATCAAGAGGAAACTTGACCGAAGTTGCAATTAAACAACCTCCCCAAAGCATTTCACATATCACTATTTTTTAATAATTAATAAGGATAGGGTACTCTAGTGAACTATAAAATAGAAATTTGCACAAGGCTAAATTCGGATCATGCATCAAGGAATGTCTATGTGGTGTGGATCTCATCCACAGTTCCACTACCAAAATGTAAAATAATTCTAAGATTTTTCATATGCTTATGAATAGAATCTAAGATATGTTAGGTCTTTATATCTCGCATTGTTCAAAAACCTAAATATTTGATTTGTTTACATATAATTATCTAATTTAAATTTAGTTTACACACTTTATTATGTTCTCCCTATAATTTGTTTAATCTAAATTAATCGTGTCATTTGCTTGCACTTCTTTAATTAGCATGGATTAACTCAGGCAAAGGTTTTTCTCTTTACCCAAAACACTAGCATACTTAATTTAGAAAAAATTATATAAAAGATGTGGATATCTTTATCTTAGAAAGGTGACCCTAATTGAACTTTAACCCTAACTCCAAACTTATCAAATAAAAGCAAATTACAATGTATTTATATCTTAGTGCGTGCCTTGATAGGAACTAATAAACTGTATCCAAATACATGAATTTTCAAATGTTAAAGTAAATATATGCTTATTATACCTGTAAAAATTAAGATATTTTTTTTATAAAAGATAGAGGATCTCCCACTTACTAACCTTAAAGAAGCCAAAAACAAATTACAATTTAAAGTCACCCTTTGTGCATAAGTACTGGTAAAAACAGATAGAAAAATATATTGGATCTTAGATGAATATGTATGGTAAAAACAGTTTTGCAAATTTTTAGAATTGTTATTGAGACATCTTTAAGTTTGTATGGCACACATAAGAATTTGATGACACTAAGTTAACTATAATGACTATGTTCTTCCTCTATAAATGTTTTAATGCTGCTTGTCCATCAATTACATAAATTCAAAAAAAAAGTATTAAGGAAATTTGTTTTTAAATATAATTGTCCCATAACAATCTTATAAATAAATAAGTATACAGTCTATGCACCTACAATAATTTAGTTATCCCATACATGTTGTTTATAAAGAACCCACAAAGCCACAAAAATTGTTTATCTTTTAAAGATTGGAATAAACTAAATAATATGTTGTGACAGAAATGCAGGTTGGAATAAACGAAATTTCTGAATGAAATTCCCCCTTTGTTATTTCCTTGTTATTTATGTTAACAGTATGGATTTTTTGAAATACTGTGATTGGATATTTTATTATCATTAATTAATATTGTTCAGTGTGAAGCACCAGGTCTTTATCTTTCTTATTGTTAGAAAACCTAAAAACCTGATTCATTTTTATTTAGTTTTCTAATTTAAAGCTAATTGACACTTTATTATATCCTCCCTATAATTTGTTTAATCTAAATTAATTGTGTCATTTACTTGCATTTCTTTAATTGGCGTGAATTAACTAAACAGAAAAAACACAAGATAATTCATTCGACTCTGCATTGGATTATAAAACCTAATGGCATGTTTGAATAGACAAATTAAAGCAAAGAGTTGGGTGAATAGATGCATGTTTTGTAAAAATATAAGGACGCACCTTCTTATGGAAAAATCTATTTATTGCGTTAAATTGAATTCAGTTGATAAGAATCGATAAAGAAGACTGCAGATTTCTGAGGGCACAAGATTCAGAGAGACATTTTTAAAAAAATGGCATCCCAAGTTTGGACATCAACAGAAAATGAACAACTGAGATTTTTTTCCCCAACAGAGGGCCAAAAAGAAGCCAATATAAACATTGTGAATGATTATCTCATTCCATGGTATGTCATTAACCGTAATTTTCATCATTTCTCAGATGAAGAGATGGCCACTCTCAAAATGTGTGGAGCTAAACTCAACTTCCATTTTGAGGCTCTCAAAGAATACTATATTAACAAGGGAGAAGATGAAAAACAAACAGATAGCTTACAAAAAACAGAGCACATTTCAGCCATTTTAGATGCCCTACATCAGTACAACCCAAGTATTGGCATAGAAGTTTTGAGTTGGGTGTATTGCAGAAGATGTTTTTTCAGCTCAAATGATGTTGATGAAGTATATAAATTGGCTGATGAATTGGGTATTCAAGATCTCA
>MU222057.1:21927-48466 GCA_018584345.1 Thuja plicata | reverse complement strand
TATATATATATATATATATGTATGTAGATATATATTGAATTATATATATAGGTTGTAAATTTGATTTCATAAAAGTTGGATATATTTATTTAATGGTATTTACTTTCTTTTAAAGAAAATTATGTTGTAAAGCCTTAATATAAAGAGAATATTATTTATGGTTTTACGAACTGGTGATTATTAACTGAGTGTTATAATAAAGAGAATTATTTAATGAAATTAACTATGAATATTAGTAAGATAGTTGTCTTGAGGGTATTCACAATAAGAAAGTTATTTAATCGTAGAAAGGAAATAGTAGTATGGAGTTAGTATTCTTGTAAATTAAAATATATCTCCTTACTGATATAATTATAGCCGAGGATAGTAGTTGTTTGAATGGGACAATTTATGTACATGGTGTTTTATGATTTTTCCTATGTCGTACTTATGCTGCATCTTTGTTAAAGAATTTGTTTATTTCTATGTTGACATTATACTTGATTTTAATACAGTCTGAACATGAATTATTGTTCTATGATGTGTTTTTGGTGCGTGTTCTATAAATTGAATGATTCTTCTATGTTATCATGCTTTCAGGTATCTTTTGCAGTTAGATGACCCTAGGATTTAAATCTAGAGGTTTTCGGGATTATACTTTCTGCATGGTGTTTTATGTAATGTCGTTAATGTTTATATGCTGATGTCATAGTCTTGATCTCCTATACCCAACCCGATTTTGTTATGATGTGCTTTATGGCTATATGAGGATACTGTGGATGTGGATGTGGTTGTCAAGAACCTATGTGCTCCTGAATGGGTAGGATGCAATTTGTGGTTATGTATATCTTCATGTCTTGATCTTGAACCTAGTTAGGTTAACTAAGTGTATAGAGGGGAAGTGGCTTGCAATAAGGGTTCAGGACCCGAACTGGTTACTAGGTAAACCCATTGGCAAGTTACTTAATAAGTGAAAATATAATACATTAAGGGGTTTAAAATGAATTAATAATATGTCTAAGTCTCTACCCATGCCTTGGGTGTTGTCGCACGATAGGATTGGAGTTGGGATCCTTGTCTATGCGAAAGGATCACTGAGCCACATAGTGTCACCTGGAGGCCAGGGTCAAGAGGAACTACTAGGGTTACCTTCAAGGTTGGACTTATGTGATGACACTTCCCTACATACAGCTTAGGTTATCCTATGTGTGTCAGTTACATTTGGTGTTGTTTAGTATTCTTTCTTATGGTTTAGATTGCTTCTAGGATCTTCCTTTGCATTGAAGTATGAGGTCATGTATACCTTGGTGTTTGCATTCTTGTTGTATACCCCGTGTGATGGGCCTGTTACTATCTCTTCAGCACGGTGGGAGTGGACCTTTGGTTCCACGTGGTCGGGTGGTAGTGATTCTTATTACCATTGAGATTCTGACGAATTCTTCTTCATGCTTGGATATTCCTTGTTGCAGTTTCATCTTCATAGTCTTTTGGAGACTTTCTCAGTTTCATGAGTTGTATATTTGTACCACATGTTTATATTGGTTATCATCCTTTGGAGGATGCATTGTCTTGTTTATTATGTATTATTACATACCCTGTGACTTGTGCAGTGGATGTTGATTAGGTAGTATACCTTATGGTATCAGTTGTATATGTAATCTTTATTTTGAGATGTATATTGTTGGTTTCAGATTATGTAACCTTTATGTCAGTTCTTTATTATTGTTGTAGATTAGTTTGTTTAAGTAATTCTACGTCAAGGAACCCTCGAGGAATGTTAATCATGTATGAATTGTATTTCATGTATGTCATGTACTTCATTGTGTTGCTTCCGCATTGTTATTAATATTTTGTAAACATTAAAAAAAAAAAAAAATTCTGTGAACTTAGTGTCGTGTTTAGGTTAAGTTCTCCTGGGTTCCCTGGCGAGGCATTACAAAAATTCAATTGCTAGTATTCTTATATTTTTTTTTATATGTTCTGAACGACATAATATATGCTAAAATCTCACACTTAGATATTTTACTATTTTTTCAAGCCTTTTTTCCTGCGGCAATAAAAGACTTAGGAGAAACAATCAGAAATCATTCCTCTTGTATCGGTATGACTGCAAGGATGGCCATTATATGTTCTGACAGCTTGACATTAAAACTCTCTTAAAGTAATAAAGTAATAAACACTGCTTCGTCTCTTGTTGTCGAGAGAGGAATGTCACACGCTCCACATTATTTACGACAGTGATTTTTATTAAATGCAGCGCGAACTAAAAAGATGGTAAAGGAGAATACATTATTTCATTATGTTTCTAAATTTGTTCACATAGACAAAATCTGGTCATGTCATACAAAATATAATCACATTTAGTATACAATAAATGAAGTCTGTGATAGATGAACAATGAATATTATCTTCCCAATACAAAGGATAAATTTTAAGAAAGGGTAAACCTTTTGCATTAAGAATGGCGTTTAATGTAGGGTTTAAGGACATGTGATTTTCTATCTGTGCTTGTTCCACACCCATCTATCGTTACGACACAAGTCTAAACTTACTGCATCATAGTCTTTAATTGTCGTAGGGACATGCCTCCACACACAAGAAAGCAACATTAGGCTCTACAAAAATGGCTAAAAACACAAGAATTTGCACCTCGTTCCCCGTGTTCTTTTGACACTCCATATGCCTACCCCATACACTATACAAAACCGTTCTCATGTATTCACACCTTGTTATAGCAGGATGGATGGATGGATGCTTCCCAATAGAGAAATTATTGGAGATATATAATTAACAATTGTAGGTCTTGAGAGAAGGATTGTATCTCTTCCATTGAAAAAAGATTTGTTTATGCAAATCTTTTAGAAATTTAAAATTTTAGCAAGCAATTTGAAATTATAAGACCTATAATTAGTGAAATTTGACATTGAAAACCAAATCAGAGGGTATTGTGGAGGAGAAACAAATTCTTCTTCCCATGGATTCAAACTGGCAGTCATGGCTATGAACAATTGTTTTGCCTGCAATCCTCAAAACACACCACTCTGCGATGGCAAATTCGTATTGGAAAAAAAATGAAAGAATGAAGAACCTAATTCTGAAAGATTTGGCAGAAACAAAAGGGTTCCAAGTGCCTTGCTCGGCGGTGCTCCTATTTTCTTGTCAAGTCCTGAAAAAAATAATATTTCATCCTAATTACAGGCAATATTGAGTCCTGGGCAATTTTTGAGAGAATGTTTAATATAATTAATTTTATTGAGACGTCTTGTACAATGAAAGCAAGACTAAAAATATATCATTTTATTATCTAAAGAATTAGTAATGAAAAAACATAATTAAATTTAGGGTTTTAAAAATCCTGTAAAAGTAAAGATATAAAAATGTAATTATATTATTTATTCTAGATTAATAATAATATATAATATTTTTGTTCTAAACAAAATCAATTATTGTTTTATATTTTAAAGGTAATCTTCTCAATTGTAGATTGTAATATATAATTATTAAATTTATTAACTAATATATTTATTTTATATATTAATACTAAACAAGTTTTGAAATAATTAGGATATGTAGAAATATAAATTATATTATATCTTTGTAATAATTAATATGATTTTGTTGGCTTGGCTTCGCTGCATTCAACATTTTCACAATGAATATCGGATATTCGATAAAGCTTTAGCTTTGGCTTTTGGCTTGGCTAGGTGTACTGACACCCAGGCATACTCAAAAGTCAACAAACTTTTGGGTGCACTTTTGGATGAGTGAAAAACTGATTTTTTTCACATCGCAAGTTTTTGGCATACCATGATTCTACATAGACCCGTATGTTGAAACTGCACTCATATCCAAAGTTAGCAAACATGATGTCTGAATTATTGATAGTGGTTGTACTCACCACATGGCTGGAGATAAGGAAAATTTTGAAACTTTTTAATATTATAATGGTGGATCAGTTAGGATGGGTAATGACTCACCTTGTCCAGTTGAAGGTAAAGGAACTATCATGTTGAATAATATGATCAGATTAGAGAATGCATATTGGGTGAAAGGACTTAACTATAATCTATCGAGTGTTTCACAGCTGAATAACATATGTTACCGACTTACATTTGAGAACAAAAAGGCAAAGATCTATAATGGAACAAGAAGGTTGATCGGTACTAGTGAACAAACAAAAGGTAACCTGTTATATCTTAATAAGATTGACACCACTTGTTTATTGGATAGAAATGAAGACATTTGGTTGTGGCATAAAAGGTTATGTCATGTGAATTTTGACAACATGGTTAGGATAAACAAGAAAATAAAAGTAAGAGGCTTACCGAGCATGTCAAAACTCGACCATGTCATGTATGAGAATTGTCAAAAATGAAAAATGACAAAGTCTAGTTTCAAGAGCAAAACCTAAACATCTAATGCCATTCTAGAGTTAGTATATACTAACTTATGTGGACCCATGAGAACAAAGAGCTATTATGGTGACGGATACTTCATTCTCTTTGTTGATGACTATTCTAGGATGATGAATGTCATGTTCCTAAAAGAGAAATCATAAATATTTAAGATGTTTAAATGGTATAAAGATATAGTTGAAAAATAAAGTGGAAAATAATTGAAATGTCTAAGATCAGATAGAGGAGAATTTATTTATAATGAATTCACTATATTTTGTAATGAGCATATAATTGCAAGACATATTTTTGCACTAAGAACACCACAACAAAATGGGATTCCTAAATGAAGGAATAGATCAATTATTGATTGTGCCAGAACACTGATGATTGAAAAAGACATCACACAAATATTCTAGAGAGAAGTTGTAAGTACTTATGTCTACACACTGAATCAAGTTCAATTGAAGAAAGACACCAATAAGACACCTTATGAGCTATGGTATGGATATACACCAAATGTGAGTTACTTTAGAATTTTTGGAAGTTGATGTTATATTGTGAAAGATGATAGAAATGGGAAACTTGACTCCAAAAGTGATGAGGAAATATTTCTAGGATATTTTACCAAAAGAAAATATTATAAATGTCTTAACAAATCCTCTAAAAAAATCATTGAAAGTGCAAATGTTAAAGTGGATGAATTTGTTGATAAAAATGATGAGGAAAGTAGAAAGGAACCAGAAGATTACAAAAAAATTGTCTACATTAAAGAACCTAACACCTTTCCTGAGAAATAGTATAACGCTACCGAGTGTCAGAACAATACAACCGAGCATCAGGATGCACACGTCAAAAATCAAGAAAATGATCACAATGCTGACCCAAGTGATGAAAATCACAATGAAGATCAAAATGATGAATAGAGATTTGAACCTCTACTTTCTAAGCATGTCAAAAGACACCATCCATAGAACCAAATCATTAGAGACAAAAGAGATGAAATGAGAACAAGAAGTAAGTCACTTAACATGAGATGTTTGATTTGTGACTTTGAGCCTAAATTTGTTAATACTACAGTTGAGAATCAAGAATGGGTTAGTAAAATGAATGAAAAGATTGAACAGATTCAGAAAAAAAACAAAAAAAAATATGGAAATTAGTACCTAGACCGAATGACAAAAATGTCATTGGTACCAATTGATGACATATAACTGATTGAATATTTGAATATGTTAAGTTGATCACCGGAATGAAGAAACATAATGCAAGACATTAAATCAGTTAATGGATTGTATTGTTATTGATATCAACTTAATATAATATGATCAGTTATATACAAAGTTTCAAAATAATTCAAAGAATCAGAGAGATAAAGATTATGCTTTCAGTAATACATGAAAGACCAGCATTCACTAAGTGACTACAAACACCAATGATTAGTGGAACCCGACGGACAGAGAAAACCAAGAGAAAAGTCATAGTGATGCTTGAGGAAGAAACCTGACAAGCATTATCGATGAGAAGAATCACAAAAATTACCAACAAGCAGAACTTCATAGTGATGCCCAATGGATAGACAACACCGATGGACATGCCTGAGGAGAACTAAAGTTTTGACCGAAGCTATCAAAGAGTAAAACACTGAAATTAACTAAAGTTTAGAAATGACAAAATACTTAGCTGGCAAGAGCTAAAGATAAAGTTAAGTAGTTGTTAACATTGTTTTCATTGACAAGTTAAAGCCAGAGATAACTAAAATATTTAAATATGTTTTATCCAGTGGTCAAGGAGAAATATACAGGATAAAACTTACATAAATCTTTAAAGCAAGATTGGCTAAGATTGCAAATCACACCAAGAACAAGAAAATGAAGAAGTGAGAAATGATGATATCATGTCTATAAAGAGACAATATAATTCATTATGAATTAAGGGAGTGAATATAAAAAGAGGATGCTGAAGAGAAATTCATGAAGAAAATATTCATATAGTCCTGATCAATCAAGCTGAGGAAAGAGCTAAAGATTTCTCTACACACCTGGTGTAAGAGTTCCAAGATTTGCTTGCACTTACTCAACTAAGGACTTAACTTTCCCTGGTCTACTTAGGATCCTAATTCTCTTGTAGAGTCCTCTAAAGTCTTAAGTATTCCTACTCTAAGACTATTCTAATTCCACACTAAGAGTTAGTTTCTCTATGCTTAATCTTGAAAGATTTCCACCATTGAAAGTACTTGTTGTCTCTATGCTTCCTTGGATGATTCCAAGCTCAAACCTTCCCAAACATCCTCACAAGTGATACAAAGGTCATTTTTAACTTTAAGACATCTATATGACATACTTTCAATCCAATTTGAATTGGTCTTCTATCCCAAAGTGATCAAGTTCCACCTTGACAACGCATTTGATCTTATTAGGCCTAATAGCCCAATTAGCCCTATCTAGACGGTTTTTCTGGATTCTTATCAAAAAATTCCACACAACCCTAAAAAAAAGTTAGGAATCAGATACCCTTTTCCAAGACCTTAAATATTTTGAAGGTTTTAACTCCACAAATTGTTCGTACACTACTGTCCTGAAAAGTAGGTCTTTTGGGCTATTTTCAAGGATTGTTTGCAACACACTAATTTCTTGATGAAAATGTATCAAGGTGGATTAGAAAAGACCTAAGATCATAGGAAGGGTTCATTTAGACCCTAAGGCTTATGCAAAATCACATGGTTTCTTTCTCTCACACTCACCTTTGTAATGACACTTGTTTCTTTCTTTGTTACACTCCTAACTAGACAAGTCGTGCACGCCTAGGGAATAACATTAAAAATAGAAGCTCAAATCTTCAAAAAAATGCTGGAAATTCACTCCACATAGTCAATTGCTCGGATAAATAAAAATTTAAGAAGTTTTTCTAGTTCATCTTTGACGAGTAATACCACATATGGATGCATCTTCCAAATCTTTTGTTTGACAGAATTGATGGCTGGTGCAATGGACAAGTGATGCATGAAAAAATTAGGATCTAATCCTGGCATGTCTAAATATGTCCATGTGAATTTGATCTTCTTGCTCTGGAAGAAGGAAATGAATTCCTCTTTTTCTTCCTCAAATAATGAATGTGCCAAATCAATGATTTGAGGTTCTTCTTATGTACCTAAGTTCATAGGTTCGGTCGGTTCAATTAGCTCACCAATGACCGTTCCTAAAAATGACTTGGAAGTGTATCAAGTATCCCATCCTCAGGTGCCTCAGAGGGTTTTAACCCTAGGATATGTCCTTTATTATTACTTTTTAGGCTTTGATACTGCCACAATGTTGTTTTCACCATTAGAGTGCCTATTCTTTCTTCTTTTAATTTTGTAACTGAGATACTTGATATCGGCTTTATTCATGTTAACAATGTCTTCCCTAGTGGATGATGTAACTAGTTTGACAATGTTAAGGTAGCATGAAAGAGCATAGTCATTCTGGAAAGTAAGGACTTACTTCGATGGAGAAGAAGAGTTTTAGTCTATGATCTCAGGATAGCAGAGTGGAAGAGAGGTGATAGGTTCTAGTGTGTTCATGATGTAGTCATCAAAAGAGTGGACTAGCAAGTCGAGACCTAAAGTGATCTCATCTAGAGGCTCAGTCAAATTCGTTTAACTCCTCATGAGTGTAGTAGAAGACAAGTTAACATTGATCCAAAATCAAACTCATTTGTCCTAACACTAGACCCTTCACCCATTTTGAGAGGGTTTTTGTATGCATGTACAGTATCTACATCCTTGTCAAAGGTTGCATCATATAGAAAAGAAAATTTATACTCATGCAATTTGGTACTTCTTGAGATAGGAACCTCATTACCACTGGCGAAACCATCTGATTTTTTTCATCTCATGTAATAGTGATGAGTTGTTTTATTTTTTTTGTTCAAACCGCTCTTGGAAATGTGGTGGTATGTATAGTTTACCTTGATAACCAGGATCTTGTATCTCTCACAATCGCTCATATGTTAGTGGAGCGAGTGAAGCAGTTTCATCAGAGTCATTGTCAGTCTCAACCATACTGACATGTGGCATAAAATCATCTGGCTCAGCAAAGAGTGTGGAAAGATTTGGAGGAATAGGAAAAGGAAAGGAATCCTCATCAGAGCTATCCTCTGAGTTTCCAGTTGTAGATGTGCCTTCCAGTTTCGGTTGGTGATCTGGTTCTGGCACAAATTTGTTAATACCTAAGTGAAATGGGATCTTCTTTCCACCTATGCCTATAGTGTTACGTGTTTGTCTACCAATAGCTTCAAGTGGTTCAAGTAATCCTTTATTGTTCACTCCTATAGGGCCATCCCCTTTATAGTCAAAGTGCTTCATAATATATAGACCCTTGCCATATTGCTTACGTTCTATTTCTTGAGTTGGAGTAATTTGTTCAGGGATGTTCTCCCCTCTATAGATCTAGGATTTAATAGCCATTTTTTTGTCTTCTTCCTCTAGTAGTGTCGTGGCCTGTATAAAGGTGCCATCATATTTTGTTTCAGGAGGAGTTGTAGGAGGTTTTTTTATCCTCAAAAGGCCTCCCATAAGAACGTGGAGACTGAGGTATAGATTTTATTGATAACACGAGTTCAATCTGATACCCCCCATGCCCGTGTCCTTGAGGTTCATATGCTTTTCCATTTCCTTTAGCTTGGCATCGAAGAACTCAGTAGACTCTCTGTTGGCAGGAAGAAATCTATCAACAAATTTGGTAAGCATGTTGCAATCATAGCTCATATTAGTAGGTATAGTCATTTGAATCTAGTGTGATTTGGGCATTCATATCATAGATTTTGTCTTCTACAAACATCTCTAGGGTGGCAATTAATTGTCTTACCGAAGTCATGTGTTGTTGCAAAAGTGTAAGATTTGGTAGTATTAGAGCTTTTAGCTTAGTAACCTCATCTCTTAAATTTGTTTTTGCCTCTATAATGTCCTGTCTCAACCTTCTAGATTTCATAATCTTTTCCAAATGCATCTTTATTACATTTTTATTTGTTGTTAGACTGTGTGTACTTGTATTTAGACCAGAATCTATCTGTGCAATATTATCACTATTTTCCTTAGTGAATTTTTCTAAAATGTACAACTTTTGTATTAAGGCAATAGCTTCAAAAATTATTGGATCTAATTCTTTTGCAAGTTCTGAGAGCTTTACCTTGTTCACTGCCACTTCTTAGCTGATCTTTTCTGTCAATTTGTATCGATATTATTGTTCTGCTTTTTCTTCAATTGCTTTTTCAGCGTCCACATTCTTAGATATGATGACCTCAATTAGAATGAGAAGTTGATAAAGGATGGGGGCATCTTGATCAACACCTATGTCAGGTACTATTTGTGTCAATATATCCCTTGTAGTTTCTAATACTATGGATTATTTGTGCTCTTTCCTTAGCTTTTCTTGCATAGCTTTCCTTTGCCATATTTATCTATACTCTTGGAGAGATTGAAAATCCAATGTAGAAGGGTCACACATCAGTATCTAAATGATTTCATCAAGTGTTACCTACAGCTTATTCTTCTTGGTCTTCTTCTTCTTCTTCTTCTTCTTCTTCTTCTTCATGTGGGATGCACATGAATGTATCACCGAAGAAATATCCTTTACTTGCTCATATGTGCTTGATGAAGGCCTTTTTTTATTGTGTCTTTTTCCTGCTACTCACTGTATGCATGTTGGTTGGGGATGGATGTCTCCACATCAACCTTTGGTTTATCTGCAGCATCTCCTTTGGTATCCTTAGGAGTATCATCTTCTTTCTTCTCTTCTTCACCTTTTTCTTCCTACCCTTCATTTGTTTCTTGTTGTACTCCATCTATGACATTTTGGTCATCAATTATATATTTCCATTCATCATTACCCTTATCCTTGGGTATGCTTGGATCAGGCTCGGGTGAGTTTTCTTTTTGTGAGATTATATTAATATCTTTTATTAATAGTGGCATTTGGCCTGGTATGTTCACCTGTGCAACATTTATAGTTGTGTCATGTTTGTCAGTTTGGGTTCGGACAACAGTGACATATTGATCTTTTAATATTTTCTATGATGGTATTAAAAAGCCATGTTTCATCTGTAGTGTCCATATCCTTGTTTTCCTTTGTGTTCAATACTTTTTCATTAATATCTTCATCAGTTATAATGATGTGTTTGAGACTCGACTTAGCCTGATTTTCTTCATTGTGTGGCTTGTCGGTAAGAGCTACTTGTGGCTCGGGGATTGAATCCATTTTTGGTACATCAATTATATTTCTCCATTCATTCTCACTTTTTCTATCAAGTTCAATTAGATTTCCCTTTAGCACTTGGTAGGCTCTTATTTTTGGTGAGAACCAGTTGGAATGTTTCTTTATAATTTCTTTAATCTCTTCCATCTTAGATTTAGGTGGCATGACTGAAACTAGGGCTCTTTCCCTTATTTTTTTCTCTTTCTTTAGAGCATATGTCCACCTAGCCAACAATCTATTCATAAGTTGTTTAGGCATTTTTTCTTCAAACTATATTGGAAAATATTTGAATATGCTCATCATTGTGATAATTGCCTCCTCTAGCTTATTTTGATCCTCAGGATCCAATGTTAGCCATTTCCTAATCTTAGGGTCTATGATTGAACCTAACTTGATGGTAGTTGCACATACCTCATCAATTGTAGTTGGCATCTTATTCTTAACATGTTGTTCATCATGTTCAATGTCCTCTATGTCTTCCTTAGTTATGATGAACTTCCTTCTTTTTGTTGGTGCCTTTTTCCCTATTTGAGGCTTTCTTCTATATGTCCTTACTTGTTCATTCTTGAATGGTGAAGGACTTGCATCCTTTTCTGTTTGACTTCTAGTCCTAGATGCAACAGTAGTCATAGGCTTCTTCGGGGGGTGGTGCATTAGACTCTGTGGATTCTAAGTCACTCAAATTCACTGACGAGTGATTGTCCCTTAGTTTCTTCTATCTTTTCTATTTCCTCTTCATTTACCAACAACTTTTTCTTCAAATTCTTAACCATTTTATCTTTCTTTCTATCAATTTTATTCACAACTAAGCTATTTTTTATCCTTTTGTTGGCTTCCTCATAAGTTCCAAACTTAGGTTGTGACTTTTCCAATGGTTTAGTTATCAATGCTTAAATGGAATTGGTGGCTTGATCTATGTTAACCTCGTAGTCAAGTGGTGCCAGCCATGTTGTCCTTGGTACACCTAGCTTGATATAGCTCTAATCAGTTTCCACCATAAAATAAATGTTACTCTTGTACTTTTCTACCAGTTGTTCTAGTATCCTCACTCTCTTCTGCATTTTGTCTTTGAATCTAGTGAAGTATTCATCCATGACTGATTCAAAATTACCTCCTAGTGATTTAATGAACTCACTAACCTGTGTGGTCACTAGTTGGGTAGTGTCCCATTTGACATTACCAATAGATGGGAAGGATTCTTGAAATAGAAAAATATGCACATAATGAGTAAATGAAACTTACATGAGTTAGACTTTGCAGTCTTGACTGTTCTCATGTTCTCATCTAATTGCCTTAGTACAAGTTTTGATAGATCTAACTACAGTCCCTTATTAACAATTTTGTGTGTTGTATCTACTGCTCCGGATGCAATATTGTTGATCCTTCTCTCCTGAAAGAATTTGTATCCTAAGATACATGTTCCAAATTTCATTTCATCATCATTGATGGTGGAGACCTTTAATCCTCTTCCATCCCATGCTACTCCTGTGTACATTTCAATGTCAGTGTGAGGAGGGTGCTTTAGTGCCTTTACTTTATTGGTTATAGGATAACTGGTAACAACATGTATAAAATCCCTAGTTATCATTTTTGGCTCATCCATCCATATCTTTCAGTCATGTACTCTGCTGAGTACTAACCGAATCCATTCAATCTTGAATTTCTTTGGGAATAATAGGACATGTGTGAGCGCTTTCACTTCAATATGCTTATGTTCTTCTTTGATTGTTCCATCATCTTTGCAAAGCTTTTTTAATATTTCTCAACTTCCATGTCTCCTATTTCTATAATTTTGCACTGAATATACGCTCAGACATCCTCAACAAGAAAAACCCTAGCTGGTATATTGGAGAATGCACCAGTGTTGTTAGGTTGTGAAGTAACCTTGGGATAGATCTTGTAATTAGGTTCTTCACAAGTGGTATTCTTGATCAGATTAACCTTTTTCTCCTTTGAATTCTTTATCTTGGAGGTTCTTGAAATAGTTGCCATCATTTCAGAAATTAGGGATTTTCCCGTAAAAGAAAATGGAGTTCTTGGTGAATTTTGTTACTTACTTCAACCTTCTGTGACTATTGTGAACCTTTTTGTGTGATGTGAACAAGGTTGAAGTCACTTTACAATATGGTCACTTCGTGCTCTAGTTTCACTCTGCTTCTTCACTCAAATCACTTTGTGAACAATGAGTTGTTCCATCGACTATTTATAGAATTTTTCCATAAGTCATGTCATAAATGCTTACCCACTTATCGGTGTTTGAAGACAGAGTCATCTGGTAGCATACACATTTCATTCACAATGAGAATGTAATGCTCGAGCCAGGTGTCAACTCATTTGACTTTTTACAGATGGATCTCGGTATATATGGTGAAGACAACATTGTCTTTTTTACATGGTTACCAATGGAGCTCAGTTTACACTAGCGAATTAGCTTCTTATGTATTAACCAATGATTCTTGGTAAGTATAGACAACTTAGCTTTGTATGTACACCGGTGACTTTTTTAAGCATTGCCCGATGAGATTGTAATCTCAGAATCATAAGAAGTAATACCATAGTGCATCTTTAATCATGCTAGTTTGGCATTTCATTAATGTATAATGGAATTGATACAAAATATAACTTGGTATAATATAGTTCAATAATTACTTTTTCTTCTTAGGTGGGGATGGTGATGTCACTAGATCCATTGGATAAGGTTTCACCATTTGCATTGCTTGGTCCAGCTTCATCAGTGTTTGTATCTTTCCTCCACATTGTTTTTCTCATCTTCTTGATGTCTTCAAGGGTGTTTCCATTGGCAAAGGTGCTTGTCTCTATCACTCAGTCTCTACAGTCCTACCTTAGATGATAAACTTTATGATAGTGTAAACATGTCATTCTAGGGTTAATATAGCTCCTAGACTTTCTCATCCATTGCCTCATGCAGTTTGCAGCTATGTGTCCAAATCTTCCACATGCTGTGTAGTTTTCCCATGTGTTGTAATCCAAAATATATGAGTTACCGACTCTTTTTGGTTGATAAGCAGTTTCATTTTATTTAGGCTTCCATGCTTTCCTTTTCTCCTTCCTACATTCAGAGAGATGTGTGCCCATGTATTTTTCAAGTAGGACAATATTTGTCCATGAAGGTTTCCTTCTTTGGTTGTTTCACCTCAGATTTACATTCATATCCTTTATGTCCTTTCTTGTTACATTTATAAAAAATTCCTATGAATTAAGGTGTGGATTTAGGAATACCTTTTATTTTTCTCCTACAGACATTTGATGTGTGGCCTATTTTTCCAGAGTGATTACATGATTCCCTTCTTGGTCTTGGATTTTTGTAGACATTCTTTGGATCAGCTTGGTGTGGTGATTATTTATTTTCAATATACACTAGTCTAATATTATTGTTGACTCTTTTTTGTCCATCCATAAAATCATCCATCATTTTCATGTTTTATTCATCTCTCTTGATCATGTCATTGTGGTATTCCTAAATTCCCACTTCATGCCTCAGTTTTTCATTTTCTTCTGTTAGCTCACTGATAGATTCTTTTCTTTCAATGAATTCTATGTTCATTCGGTTTGCCTCCTGACTCATAAGAATAATCTGACTGGTGATCTCATGATGATGTTCAGTAAGTTTTTGTATTTCTGACTCTTTCTCTTGTATCTTTTTAGTAATATTCCTCCTGTCATCAATAGCTAGTGTTCTTTCTTGTTCATCTTATCTAGCATTGTTCATGAAATCAATCATTCTTACGATCTGTGTCTCTTGACTGATTTGCAGAGACTTTACTTGTCCAGCTAGATGTTGATTGATTTCATTCAGACTTGTGATGCTTTCTTCAGATGTGTCTGATGCTTTACTAGATGTAGATTGTGATGAATCAAATAGATCAGGTATCTCTTCCTTGTGGTAGTCTATTTCATTACAATGAGATGTCATAATCTTTCTTTCATCCAGTAATTGTCTCATCTTGATTCTAGATGCTTTATATTGTTCATAGAAGATCTGTATCTCTAACTTGTGATTCTCAATATTCTTGTCTAGCTTGTACCTTTCCATTGTATGATATTTTCTCTTAAATCTTTAAAATTTTCCCAATAAGAGATCTATCTCTGATACCAATTGTTGGAAATAATGGAATGGTTTACTGAGAGGGGAGGGGTGAATCAGTACCCTCAAAATTTTTATCAATTAACCTTTATCCTTGTTGTAATCAATTGTATTACCATTCATATCTGCTATTCTGTCTTTTTGTATGTAACATCCATTCACAAACTAATTATCATGTAAAATATTCATAGAAAGATTCATGAAATATATAGACACATGATACACAATTTGGTAAAGTAGAAAACCCATGTTAGAAGGTAAAAACTACGGTGAGGATGAAACCCACAAATCTTCACTATCTGCAGAATGGAAGGGGTCGGTTAATGCTTACAATTTGATCACTTTTGATGATCTACCCTATTAGGAGTATTATGTGGAGATTAGTTAAGGTCTACTCTCTTAAGAGCTTTAACAACACTATTTAGTGTGCACTCGATTAAGAGATTTACAAAGGATTGTTAAATCCACCTATCTTGAAAGGATTTCTTCTATTTTATAACATGTTAGAATGTAGACAAAAATATTCAATGACCCGAGTGTATGCAATCTAAAATTTTTTATTACAAATGCATTAAATTCACATGCACAATGTATCATGTAATGTGATTGATTAATACCTATGTTGCTTGGTAGCCTTGAATCTGGTTCTTGATAACCTAATTCATCTTTTGTTGTTCTTGCTTGAAACTCTTAGTTCGATCCACAGATGTGCTCCTTGGCTACTATCATCCTCACATCAGTTTGAAAAAATGATTACACATCTATTTATAGAATAGATTGACCTAATTAGGTTTCATGTATTAAAAAGATAACTCTATGATCAAAGGTTTACAACTTGACCTTGATCTCCTATTTTGCATGTTTTCAATCAATTAGACTGATTAAAACAATTATAATTACAATGATTTTCCCTCAAGAAATTTTTTTAAATAAAATCAAAATGCTAAATATAAAACATAACTGTTTTATCTTACATGGAAGTTACATCCACATTTTTCAGGATTTAACTAAGTTTAAGTGACTGATGCTCTAGTTGCTTTATTGTCACTCTGTCGGTGTTTCTTTTGTGAACTATCTATCAGGTTCTGTTGATCTATCGGGTTCCTTGGCTTTTCTTCTCTGTTGGTTTACACTTCAAAATTTTCAGGTTAAACTATGCAAACTATGTTGGGTTTCTCTTGTGATTTGTCTTGTTGGGTTTCATTTGAACTTAACACTTTTCAGTGACCTTTGTTATTTGTACTTTAAATTTTTACCAAAATCATATCTTTCAGTGTAGTTGTTACTGATGGTTCATAAACTCTTTTCCCTTTGCATACTAATGGAAAAAATATGTATTTAGTATGTATGTATGTATGTATGTATGTATGTATGTGGTGCAGGCAAACTCACCAAAGACAGGGACAAGAACGAATAACACAATTTGGTGGAACTTTATGTTTTATGCAATTTTATGTTTGTGATGTTTTGTTTTTTTATACAGGACCCTAAACTATATTGTGCCATACCCTATTTGGCATCCTTATAAGCCAATGTGTTTGCATAGATATATCAGCACATTTTTGGTTGGTTTTGGGTGTCTTCAAGTTAGATGTCATGTGTGTCTTGACATGAAAAACTTGGATGGGTTTAGACACCTTGATTTTTTTATTTTTATTTTTATTTTTATTTTTTTTTATTTGTTTTATTTTTATTTTTTGTCTTTGAGCATCTTTTTTTGCTAATTTTAGAAAGTTGTTGTTGAGCAAGATTTTCTTATCTTCTTGCAAGGATGTGAAGTCAAAGATATTCTTGAATGAAACTAGTGGAATCTTGGGATTTTATGTCCCTTTAAGAGGAGGGGTCAAGGAAATACACAAGATATGTTGGAGAACTCTGAATGTATAATTTGCTGAAGAAAATTTTGCATAATATACAATTTTTATACATTTTCTACTAATAGTGATTTACTATGTGCATGAACTGATTATATGTGATGTAAAATCATTATAGGAATCTTGGGATTTTGATTTCCCTTGAAGAGGAGGGGTCAAGGAAATACACGGGATATGTTGGAGAACTCTAAATGTATAATTTGCTGAAGACAATTTTGCATAATATGCAATTTTTCTACATTTTATGCTAATAGTAATTTTCTATGTGCATGAATGGATTAGATGTAATGTAAAATCATTATAGGAAGCTAGAAAAACATTTTACCATCCATATACGTCTATTTTGAGATTTTTAAGTGTTATATTTTGTGATAAAGTTGGGTTTTAGTGATGACTGTACCATTTTCAGTAGCTTTAGCTAGGGTTCTGTTGTAGTGGTTGTATTTTGAATTTCCAACATTAGTTTTCATTGACCCTTGATGAAAGTCAACCTCTTAGCATGTACATTAAGATTTCCTTTTCTTCTATTGTGTTCATGTAGAGAGCCCTAAGAAAAATGACACCCTAGGTGGACATCTCTATGTGGCCACCTAGAATGTATCGATGTCTAGTTCACATATTCTAATGTGGGTTGATATAGAAGGTTTAGCTTTGGATTTAGAGGTTTCTAGGATTCCCTCAACACCTAAAAGTGTTGGATTGAAGAAATATTGAAAGGAAAGGGTATTTGCTTTGTTAATTGGTTCTAATTAGCCCTTTGTAGGACATTGTCCACCTACAAGTTTAGTTTCTCTATGTTTAGTGTTGAATTTTTTCCTTAAGGATTTGTTAAGAGGTCAATAAAGGGTATCTGGATCTCTTGTTATTTTTAGATTTTTATGAGAAATGTTGAACAAATGACGGAAAACCGAGTGTGCAAGGCTACAAGGAATTTGGAGATTTTGTGAAAAAAGTGTAGATCTATGCATTTGGAGAATAGAATGAATGGGTTGTTCAAGTTTTATTAGTCTTTTTGATATGTTTTCCAAGATTTTTTGAAGCCCCCCTCCCATTTTGGTGGATTTAATTACTTAGGATGAAGTAACTCCCTAGGGGTCATTGGCATGCTAGTGGGCATGAAGAGAGTCTAGAAATGAATTAGTGGATTGAATTAAACCTTCATGGTGTTAAAGCCCTTTGTTGAGACCCTAGAGTTAATATTCCTCTAATTGTGTTCCAGAGTACTTGACTCTTCATCATTTTTGGTATAAGAGTAAATTTGGCTACTTTTCTTGGAGAACAAATTTGGTTTATGTCAAAGATGACATATTTGGTTGGAAGTTGCAACATGGTGACTAATGCAGAGCTTTCTAAGGAGGTGGTAAATAAGGAGGAAAAGAATAGACTAATGGGATAAAGTTTGGAACAAACATCAATAAAATTGGATCAAGGGGACAAGTTTTCATAAAAGAGTTGAAGAAGATAAGCAAGGAAAATATGAAGATGAAGAAGAGGAAGCACCTAAAGAAGAGTTAAATATACCTTATGATCATAAATGTTTCCTGAAAGATTTGAAAGTTTTGGGAGGTAAAACAATGGAGTTACTGATATTTGATGAGAAAATGAATTGTGAGGTAGTGATAGATTGGATTTAGGCCTTGGACAATCATTTTGAATGTGAAGGGATCACTACAGCACAAAAGGTGAAATTGGAAAAGTCTAAGATGAACACAAAAGTAGTAACTTGGTGGAGTTTCATCCAATTGGAAAGAGATAAATATGACAAGAAGAAGATCACATCATGGAAGATTATGGTTAGAATGGTGAAGGATATATACACTCTAGAAAAATATGAGGTTCAATTACATCAAAAGACACTAAACCGAAGACAAAGGGGTAAAAGTACAAACTTGTGCACTCTTTTACAAAGGAAAAGGTCTACAACATGCAAATAGTTCAACTTTAACAACATAAAAGGGGAATTTGTGTTTAGAATTTGAAGATGATGTAAACTAATGAAATGTGTAAAATTAGATGAAGTTTATGACTATAATTATTTTTAAAAATATTGAACAAGAATTGACATAGTTTTTTAATTTATGAAGTCAATTTTTCAATTGCTAAAAATCTAGGGTCTAGTTCCCACCAAAAAAAATATGCAAATATTCTTGTGTTCCTATGATTTCAAAATATGTTTTAGATGACATGTATAGCTAGTGTAGAAAAATAATGGTTCTCGGTATATATTTTGTCTATTATAACTATTCAAAGTCAGAGTTACTAAAAATCAACAGTTTTAGTCTCCTACCTAATTTTCCCTAGAAAATCTACACCATTAAGAAAAAAATATATACATTATTGAAAAGGACTTTCTCCTTGAGTGTTAAATATAAGTTTTAAATTTTTTCAACATGATTTTCTATTTTTTTTCTTTTTTCAAATGTGCGTGTTCTTAAATGTATACCTACTTACAGTATTTTCAAATATCAATATATTATATGTAATCAAAACATTATAAAAATTATATGACCATAATCTTGACTCCAAGATCTACAAAAGGTATTTTTAGATTATAAATAAAGTTGATTTTTGATGGAGAAATCAGCTGTATAAGTGAGAAGTTCTGCAATTCTAAAAATTTTGCCTATTTGGCTGCCACATAGGCAGTTTCGGCCAAAACCCCCTATATAAATGTGTACCAATTATTCATCAATAAAATATAGTTGGCTTATATTTACTCATGAATTTTTAGCCGGAAATGGTCTAGCCAAACCAGTTTTGGTGGGAACTAATTTTCCACATCGACACCACATTGCGCCACATTTACAACACATATGTATGGCTAAAAACATTCTAGATGAAATTGTTCCAACTGAAACTATTTCTCTTGGAACTATGAAAACGGTCCTCAAGTGCAACACAGCTTCGTACTTTTACCCAAAGATAGATGAATATTAGTACCTATACTAAGGAATTTTAGAAGTTGAGCCTCAGATCAATAATCACAGAGTCTTGATGTGTCAGGATAGTGAGGTACCTAAATTTCTAGAGAATGAATATTCAAGAATAGTTACAATTGTTGAGCCTCAATACAATGTCGACATGTTACCAACTAGCTTTGAAAGTGGAAGAAAATTTTAGGAGGAGACAAGATCAAAAAAATAGAGGCAAGGGTAGACAATCATTGAAAGGGAGAAGCCATTCAAGAGGAAGATGAGCAAATTTAAACTTTCAAAGTGAAACGAGTCAAGAATCAAATGAGACTTATAGTTTCATAGGGAATTCTAGAGGGAGAAGACCAAATTTCAAAGGAAGGCCACAATGAAGAGGTATTGGACCCATTAAATATTTTAGTTATAACCAAGAAGGACATATGGCTTACAAGTTCCCAGAGAAGGTAGGGTCTAGCTCTCGAGGAGAGAGGAGAACACATCGAGTTGAAGAACACGACCCTCAAAATAATCCTAACTCCTATGGGTATCCATAAGAAGGAGAATGAATTATGTTGAGGAGAACAGTCCTACAAGAAGCAATCACCAAGGAACCACCTCAAAGGAAGTCACTTTTTAGAACAAATTGCAAAGCTGGAGGAAAGGTGTATAAAGTGTTAATTGACTCTGATTGAACAGAGAATTTTATTTCTCTTGAAATGGTTGAGAAGTTGAAATTAAGAAGAGCTCCCCATCCATGCCCTTAAAAATTATTATGGCTTAATAAAGGACAAAAAACACTTGTAGATGAGCGTTCGTGGGTTTAATTTATGATTGGAGCCTACAAAGATCGATTACTAGTTGATGTGGTAAAGATAGATGCATGTGCCAGTTACTTTTTGGGAGACCATGGAAATATGACTTAAAAGCCCAAAATGATTGAGTTAAAACACCTACACCATAAATGAAGATGGTAAAATAATTGAACTGTTACCACTAACAGAGAAAAACAAGGATTAACCTAAAGATAAATAAGTTAAGGTAATGATGATGCCAATAATAATGAGTTCTTGAAGGAAGTAGAAGGTGAGGATGAAACTTTCTTTGAACTCATTCCTATTATTAAAGGTGGAGTATTTTCCATTAGACATGACTGAAACTAGTGTGTCTACACACAAGGACAATACTATTTTGAGGGTACAAAGTGTAGAGAATAAGACAACAAAGATGGATGAAGAAGTGGTCACCATTCTTGACAAATATCAGGGTATAGTTGCATATGACATGCCAAGGAGTCTACCACCAATGAGGGAAATCCATTGCTTTATAAATATCATGGCAAGGTGAACAATACTAAACTAAGTATCCTACAAATTAACACCCAAACAGAATGATGAGATGCCAAAATAAATTCAGAAATTTCCTGAATCTGGTCTATTTTGAAAGAGTGTAATCACATGTGTAGTGCCTACTATTTTTGCAACAAAGAAGGATAAAAATTGGAGGCTTTATATTGGTTCTAGAGCCCTAAAAAATATTACAATAAGGTATATATTTCCAATGCCAAGCATGAAAAATTTATTGTTTGATAAAGTTTCAGCAACTCTTATAAGTGAAGACATGGGAAGGAAGAATATGAAGTCTTCAACCAACAAAGTTTTAACAATGGTGAGTACCAAAAATAGGGGAAGAATCCATAATAGAGGCAGAAAAAACAACAATCAGAGGTCTCAATCTACAAGAAGATCATAGTCAAGAGGTAGAAAAAATGGTTTTTGGTTTTGTAGTAAAGTTGTTCATGTTAAGAAAGATTGTCACAAATACAAAAAGGTGCAAGAAAGGGTTTTGGACACTGAAGAAAACATTTCACATGTCAAGGATGATGGTATTTTAGTACTTTATGTAAGAGAAACAAAAGAAAATTCTTGGGTTTTTGATTCCAGTGCTTCTTTTCATGTCAGTGATGCAACTTCTTGCATGAATTCACTCACAAATTATGAATAAGGTAAATTTGGAAAAGTTTATTTGGGTGATAATAATTCTTATGAAATTGTTGGCAAAGGTGATGTTGTTTTTTCATTGGAAGGAGGAGGCCAATGGCTGCTCAAATATGTTCATCATATTCCAAAGCCAAAAAGAAATCTGATTTCTGTCAGTCAGTTGCATACATAAGGCTGCCATACATTTTTCCCTGTGGATTCATGAAAGGTAACCAAATTTTATATGGTGATTGCCAAAGGCAATAGAGTTGGTATTTTGTATCTTTTAGAGTGTCATAGTGAGGTGGGAGATGCTATGATAGTCGTGGGAAGCAATGTAGCTCTTTGGAATCAAAGATTAGGCCACATGAGCAAGAAAGGCCTTGAGGTGATGCTCAACTATGATCAACTATCAGGTCTAAAATCTGTAGATTTGGAGTTCTGTGAATATTGTCTTCATGGAAAACAAAAATGGGTAAGCTTCTTGAAGAATGGACATGACAAGAAGGAAACACTGCTAGAGCTAGTGCACTCAGATGTATTTGGACGTATGGAGGTAAGTTATTATGGAGGTGTAAACTATTTTGTTACTTTTCTTGATGATTGTACTTGAAAATTTTTGATTTGCAAGATGTCTCGTAAATATGAAGTGTTTTGAAAATTTAAAATATTCAAAGAACTTATTGAAAATCAAAGTGGTCATAAAGTAAAATGTGTAAAGATGGATAATGGGGGTGAATTTTTCTCTTTGGAGTTTGATAATTTTTGTGTACACCATGGTATTCATAGAATTATGGTTGTCCCATATACTCCACAAGAAAATGGGGCAGGGGAAAGACTAAATCAAACCATTCTTGAGAAAGCTAGATGTATACTTTCTAATGTTGGCCTATGCAAAGAATTCTAGGCAGAAGCATGGAATACCATTGTTTATTTAATGAATCGTAGTTCCTCATCTTGATTGGATTTTGGAATTCCAAAAGAAGAATGGTTGGGAAAGAAAATTTCTTATTCTCACATTTAGGTGTTTGGTTTTCAAGCATTTGTTCATGTTCCTAAGGAGAAGAGGAGCAAACTAGACTCAAAATTGCAGCGATGTATATTTGTGGGATATGGAGAAGATCAGTTTGGTTTTCATATGTGGGATCCAATTGAGAAGAAAATTGTGAGTAGAGATGTGGTTTTCAATGAGAAAATGTTTCCAACCTTATCAGAGGAAACACATATAAAAGATTGTGTTCCTTTAATGGATTTTGCCAATAATGATATTGACTTCTCTCACATCTCCTCTCATAACCAAAATTCATATCCTCTACATTCTAATATCTCACCTACCTTTGTTGTATCCCACGCTCCTAATTCTTCACCATCTTCAAGTTATGATTCAAGTTTTAATAATCATCATTGCCTTTAGCCTGATGAAAGAGTGTATGCACATACAGGCTATGAACTGAGTCCTTGTCGAGAAAATAGTGTATGCACATACAGGCTAGCTATGGAATAAGTGGAGAAAATAATGAGTTTGATTGGAAGAAACATTCACATAACAGAGCACAATAGTTAATTAATCAAAATGATGTTGCAAGAAACATTGATTTACAGTTGAAACAGATTACTAATTCAAATCAGCATCAAGATTTGAGGAGATCTACTACACAGAGGAAATTTTTTTCAAATTTCTCTCATTATGAGTTTTTATTTCCTAAAGAGTCAGAGCCTGAATTATTGATCTTTGAACAAGATGAACCATGATGACATGTAACTAATTGAACATTTGATAATGTTAAGTTGAAGATGATGTAAGACATTAAATTAGTTAATCATTTGTATTTGTTATACACTGAATTTGCGCCTCTGATCTCAAGCTCTCTTGGTCTTGATAATCTAGTATAACATGGGAATCATCTCAAGGTTGTGGGACCTTATGCTAACTGAGATGAGACCTCCAGGTTCTAGGCTGGTTCCTCTTGGATAATCACCTTAATTTGCTTTTTAAACAGGAAAGTAAAACTTTTGAGGGAAAGGGATAGAAGGATTACATGAAAGGGAAATGACCGAAAGAAAACTACCTACTAGGTGATGCACCGAAATTAGGGTTTGGATCTCAGTATAGAGGAATGAAACCAATGAAAGAACCAGGTCAAATAAGTCACAACTCACTAGATAGGCTTGCATAAGTATTTCATATGAGGGTCCGAACAACAGACTCAACCTATGACCTGCAAACAAACATCCTTCTCTGCAACCAGGTGTAGGAATGAGACAAGACTGCTAGGGGCTGAAGTATACCCACAAAACATCTAAATCAAATCAAACACAGTAACACACAGAATTGCATAAAATGAGAGGAACTAGGAACCCCAATGTCCATTAATTAGCATTCATAAACTTCAATCCAGTAAGAGATAACACAAACCAGGAAGCATAGGGATATGAACGATTATCACAAAGTACTTCCAACAGCTTGCATGATCAATGAGGAGATTACAGAATGTAAAAGCCAGAGGGCAGAAAGAATGCCTTAGATAGCTCCCGGGAAGAATGAATTCTCCTTACAAAATTCCAAAAATATTCTGAGCACTAAGGCTCTCAAAAACTCTTTAATACAACCCTCAACTGCACGCAGGAAGGAGTCTCAAAACCTAACTAGGGTTACAGATTTACAATAGAATAATTGACCCCAGAACAAAAATCTAATCTGGCCATAAATGTGCATCAAGGCGAATCGATCAGATCAGATTTGATTTTTCTTTACGCCCATCCCTGTACCTGATCATGCCCACAGACACGCAACCCAGGTCCATCAGTTCAATTTTGCAAGTAGACCTTGCCATGAATGCTCACCAACTGATCCTTTCTCCTAGGACAAGAAAAGACTCCCGACGGCCGTCGCTCCATCTTTCATCAATGAGTCCTCGACCACGACCGTGCCTTTCGGCCAACTGCAACTAAGAGAAATAACTCCTGATTGGACTGTGCATCTTTCTTCACGCCTCTGAATCTTCCTTTCTTCATCGACATTGAACCAAACCTAATTCTGGGATCAACAGACTCTCTGTATATGACCTTCTACAATTGAAACCTCCCTGATCAATTCTGGAACATGAGCATAGAGAAACTATGGCTGACGAGCGTTCACAGCGCCAAATCTGCCGCCAATCCTTCAAATTCAAAGTCCTGCAACCTTGTGACTGACCGTTAGTCTCTTTGTCGCGAGCATCAGTTCTTAACCATGGTATCATCTCACGACCTGGCGACAAAGCACATTTTTACCTCTGTTTAACCCGAGCCCAGAACTGGCGACATGGCGACCGTGAAATATCAAAGTCGCGAGGCATTTTACTTAACTCATCATTATTCTAGCGACCCGGGGCCTAACTATCACCTTTAACCATCACGGCTCATCGCCCAGTCACCAAATGCTATCTCTCTATCTAGCGACATGACGACAAGCATCAACATCCACTCGTCTTATGCCACCTGTCACACAGCCACTAGTTACTTTTCTACACACTGGGATGTTGAGTCACCTCTCTATTCTGGCGAAAAGGTGACTAGGGACCACAGACGGCTAGTCGCGAAGTCGTGAGCACATTTCCCTGACCATTAAATTTTTCACGCGATCAAGTGACAAGCAGCTATCTTTTATTGGTCGCGCAGTCGCGAGCTCTCTTCTTATTCACCTTTTTGCTCGGTGACCGTGCGATGACACATTCTCTATAGCTCGTCGCAGACCCGCAGACAGATTTCCTTTCTTGTTCATTACTCGGCGAGTGAGCGACGAGTTGTCTTTTACATGGTCGCATACTCGTGAGCTGCTTTTCTTTATTTTGAACTGCTCGGTGACTGAGCGATGAGCCCCCTTTTCTGCTCGTCGCGCACTCGTGAGCTCTTTTTTCTTTACCTGAATTGCTCGGCGACTGCGCGACCATTTTGCTCTTTCAGCTCATCGCCGACTTGCGGCCCCAACATGACAACTTAGAAACAACTCACGACTGCGCGATTAGACATTTCCTCAGCTCGTCGCTCAGTCGAGAACGGATCAGACTTAGGCAAGAATAGATCGCGATTGCGTGATGACTGCGATTGGCAGCTCATCGCGCACTCGCGCAACTCAAAGATATGACATAAAAGAAAGATTTGAAAAGGGGCCTAGCCATTTTGGGCGGGAAAACACAGAGGATGGCCAAATTGCATAAAAATGGAAAATTTGGGCAACATTTTGGTGACTTCTGCGGGATGTCAGCCTGCTAGACATTTGATCAGTGGCCTTGACATATCCATTGGGCATGGAGTCATTTCTGAACACAAAAACTTGACAGGGCAAAAACTGTGCACGTGCACTTCTTGGAAAACAGGAAACTACACTAGAAAACTGGAAGAAAATAGGAAACCTAAACTAAAGCTAAACTAACCAGTGCAAAAGTTGGTCAAACAAAACCATTCACTGGTTGTGAAAAATAGCTACCTTTCCTTATCAGGATATTTTGCATGGAGTCCACAAGGGTAACTATAAGAACAAGAGGCACATGAAGATTTATCAAATAATTAAGACTTGCCTCTGTAAAAATGAGATCAAGTTTACCTTCCTCTGATTGATCATATGGAGGAACCTCGGTAAACTCCTTCTGGGCCAAGTATCTGATGGGGCAGCCTCTTGAAAGTCTGAAGGCAGGACCTTCCTTGGTGGCTTCTTTTATATCTTCATGGCTATCTTCCATCTAGGATAGCTATGTTAAGTCATCATCCTTAGTTAGGGGACTACTATCCTCTTCTTTTGAACGGACCAGGGGCTCATCAGAGCTGCTAATATCTTGAGGATCTGAGACTGTCTCCAACTCTTGTTCATGCGGCAGTCCTTCTGAAGGAGAGCAATCTAAGACCAGGCCTCTTTCCATAGGCATGCAACTTTGAATCTCTACCCCAAGTAATAGAGGCCCATCATTCAATTTATCACAAAAGGCCTCCATGATAGCAGAGAAATCAAGCTCCTCAGGGCCTTTGTCTATGTTCCTTTCTTGGAATAGCTCCTCTATAACCTCATCATCCTGCTCAAAACCAGGCAG
>MU222057.1:0-11225 GCA_018584345.1 Thuja plicata | reverse complement strand
AAGGATAAATTTTTTAGGCCACTGATTCCCCCCCCCCCCCTCTCAGTTATTACTAACAATTGGTATCAGAGCTTGTGTGCTTAGAAGGAAGGTTTCAATACCTAAGTAAAGATCACAAGATGAACATATGAGATGTTCCCAAGTTGAACAAGGACAACTTTGCTTCATGGAAAAGAAAAATAAAGCTTCACTTATCAGGTATTGGTAATGATATTACTCAATACTTATTTACTACATATGTGTTTCCTATAGGACCATTGACAGTAGATCAATTGAGAGTAAAGCATGAACATAATTGCATGGTTATAGAGCTTTCAGCCTCACTCTTTGATACTGAATTTGAGGATGTCAAAGATTGCAAAAATGCAAAAATAATGTGGGATAAGCTAAAGCTTGTACATGGAGGTGATGTAAATGTTTTGAGAGCCAAGGCATAAAGCCTTAGAGGAAAGTTTGATGATCTTAGAATGAAAAAAGGTGAAAACATCACTCAGTATAGCACAAGAATAAAAGAAGTAGTCAATGCTATAAGAGGTGTTGGAGGTACACATGAAGAGGAGACAGTGGTAGGTAAAATCTTAAGAACCTTATTGCCTATATATGTTATTAGAGTCTCTGCTATTCAAAAAATGAGAGCAGTAGAAAACAATACAGTCACTCTTGATAGCCTGATTGGTAGACTAATTTTATTTGAGATGAATAATTTTTATAATAGTGTCTAACCAAGTTTAGTGTTTGCATTAAAGTCTTCTATGAGAATAAGAAAATCTAGTCAGAGACACTCATCTAGAAGAGACAGTGAAAGCGAAAGTGAAGAAGAAGATCTAGATGAAATTGAAGCACTCGTGGCGAGAAGAATGCTGAGAGGCAAAGGTAAATACAAAGGCAAGTTACCACTTGTATGTTGCAATTGTAAAGAGATTGGACATTTTTCTGCAAGATGTCCTAACAAAATAAAATATGATAGAAGTGATAATAGATCCTTTGAGAAGAAATCTGACAGAGGTGATAACAAAGATTACCGAGGTTACCGACGATCAGAAAGAAGTGATATATGAGATTACAAGGACAAAGGCAAGAAGGCTAGCTATCTGGCTTCTTGCAAGGGTGAAGATACTAACACCAAACTAGATGATGATATTAAGATATTATTTGTATACTATGAAGGACTCACAACTCTACCCGAGCAACAGTGCTTAAATCTAGAACAACAGAGTGTTGCAACCGACGGTCAGAATACTGTTACCGATGGTCAGGATAATGATCAAGATAATGTACAAGTTTATGAAGATCAAGCTAATATACAAAGAGCTATACCTATTCTTGCAAGATATGTAAGAAGGAACCATCCAGAGGACCAGATTACAGGAGATAAGAAAGATGGTACAAGAACAAGAAGTAAGTCTTTAAACCCAAATTGCTTAATTTGTGAGTTTGAACAAAAATCTATCAATGCTGCACTAGATAATGAAGAATGGATAAGTGCTATGAATGATGAGATTGAATATATTGAAAATAAAAAGACATGGTTACTTGTTCCAAGACTAGATGACAAGAATGTCATCGGTACAAAATGGATATTCAGGAACAAACTGAACGAGAAAGGAGAAGTCACAATGAACAAAGAAAGACTAGTATGCAAGGGGTATGCACAGGAGGAAGGTATAGAATATAAAGAAACCTTTGCACCCATTGCTAGGCTAGAAGGAGTAATAATTCTACTTGCTTATGCTACATACAAAGGATTCAAAGTGTATCAAATGGACGTCAAGTCAGCATTCCTAAATGGAATACTTGAAGAAGAGGTATACATTGAACAACCAGAAGGGTTTGTGGATCTAGACAAGAGGAACATGGTATGTAGACTTCACAAAGCCTTGTATGGATTAAAACAAGCTCCCAGAACCTGGTATGAATGACATCATTCCTATCTAATAAGTATTGGATTCATGAGGACTAGTGAAAACAGTAATCTTTATTTGAAGGAAGATAGTAATGCTAACACTTTGATTGCTGAAATATTTTTTGATGACATCATATTTGGAGGCAATGATATGCTATGCAAATCATTCACTGATGATATGAGAAAATAATTTTAGAAGTCTATGTTTGGAAAGATAAAGTTCTTTCTTGGTCTATAGATCATTCAACAAAGTGAAGGTATTTTCATTACACAGTCCAAATACATCAAAGAAGTTCTAAATATATTCAAGATGGAAGATTCCAAACCTGTTGGAACACTGATGGCTACTAGATGCAAATTAACAAAGGAACCCAAGACAATAGAGGTAAATCAAACTCTATACAGATCAATGATAGGAAAACTCATGTATGTTGTATACACTAGACCAGATATTGCACATGCAGTAGGGATTGTTGCTAGATTCTCTGCTAACCCCAGGGAATCACATATGACTGTTGTGAAAAGAATCCTAAGATATCTGAAGAATATTGAGGAATTTGGATTATGGTATAGAAGAGAAGGCAAATTTGAACTAAAAGTGTTTACCGACATTGATTGTGCTAGAAACCTTGATGACCGGAAGAGCACAACTAGAGGAGCATTCTTTATGGGTGACAGACTTATCACATGGATTAGAAAGAAGTAGGATGCATCTCTTAGTCTACTATAGAAGCAAAATATGTTGTTGTTGCTGCAAACTGCTCAAATATTGCATGGATCAAACTATTGCTAGAAGGTATGCATATGAAGATCATAGAACCAGTGATTATTTATTGTGATAACACCAGTGCAATAAATATTTCCAAGAATCTAGTCATGCATGCAAAGACTAAACACATTGCCATCAAGTATCATTATTTGAGATAACAAGTTCAATAAAAAGAGGTCATACTTGAATATGTGCAATCAAAAAAACAATTGGCTGATATCTTCACCAAGCCACTGCCCAAGGATTCATTTGAGTACCTAAGAAAAAGAATAGGGGTTAGACCCATTTCTACCAGTCAGTAAAAGGATTAAAGGCTGCATCAACCATATATTATCATAATATCATTCATGATTTATGCAAGCAGAAGCTAAACTTCAAAGCTACATCTATATACAGAAAGGTATATATCTGAGCCTAGCACCAGAGCAAATTGTTGTATTGATGATGGATAAGGGAAATTCAAGGAATATATTATGGAAAGAAACAATTATTTGATAAACTATCAGATATTTGTGAAAATATTTGTTTGGCATTAATGTCAAAAGGAGAGAATGTATCCATATTATCATCAGAAACTATTCATTATTAGATTACTCCAAATAGGGAGAGATCATATCCATAGGGAGAGAATTTGTATCAAAGTTGCAAACAAAAGATAGAAACATCAAGAATAAGAACAGTCAAGAGAGAAATTGACACAGAAAAAGGTCACAACACATCAGAAGAAGAAACAGAGAAAGATGCAAGAATCAAATCTAAGCTTACACAGAGCTTACTGGTAGTCAAAAATTTTTATTAGTTATCAAAACAAACTGTTTGGTAATTTGATGAAACTCAACAATTGTATTTCATATTGTATTAGAAATAGTATAGTGTGATAATATAGTGTGTTTCCATCAATGCCAAAGGGAGAGATTGATGAAATGTAACTGATTGAACATTTGATAATGTTAAGTTGAAGATGATGTAGGACATTAAATAAGTTAATGGTTTGTATTGTCTTTTTATGTCAACTCCATATCATCTGTATGGTCATATACATAATGCCAAAGACTTCAGAGAATCAATGGAACAGAGGTTATCCTTTTAGTGATGCATAAAATTCAAGTATTAACTAAGTGACAGACAACACTGATGGAGTGCACACCACTAGTAAAGACAGAGATAAAGTCACAGTGATGCCCGACGAGCAGAAGACAGTGTTGCCCGATGAAGAAAAATCACAGGATGCCTAATGAGCTAAAAATAGTGTTGCCTGATGAGAAATATCCAATGATGCCCAATGGACGGAGATCCCAAAGCTAACTAAAGTTGCACAGATGGAACTGGCAGTTGTCACCGACGACGAACTGCAGAATTGATCGACGGAGTAGAGAGATCAGAAAATGACAAAATATCTAGCTGGAAGAGCTAAATGATAGAATTAACTGGTTGTTTTATTTGTTTTATTCAACTGTAGTTAAGAAATTGATTTATATAGTTGGCATGAAGATAACTACGAGATAAATCAGGAGTTAAAGCCGTAAATCAATTTGGCTGGATTGTTTTTCATGCCAAGAATCAAGAATCAAGAACCAAGAATTAAACAATTTCATGTCTATATAAGAGATAAGCATAATTCATTTCCATAAGCACTCAGATACATGGGGGAGTGAATTGAGAGAAGATGCTGAAGATAAACTGATGAAGGTTAAGCTTCATATAGTCCTGATCAATCAAGCTAAAGGTGAGCTAATGAATTCTGCAGACACCGATGAACAACAAATCACAACATCACTCAGTAGAAAGGGTGAAGCACAAAGGAAGTGAATTGATACATTGATCAAAGAGGTATTGTACATAAATAGATCTGAATATCTGCAATTCAAAGTTGCATTAGAAACAGGTCATTATGTTTCAGTTTAACCATTGAAGCATTAAGTTTCTTAACAGAACATGACGTAACAGTCTTTTATAATTGAGGTATATCCTAATAGATTACCAAAAAGGTTGACTCGTGATAGTAGCATCGGTCTTACCTAAATCCTATTGACAGTCTAAGAAGGAGGTTGATTCAAGGATAGTAGTAAGATTAGCATAAAGCCTATTGACAGTCTAGAGGTCGATTCAAGGATGGTAGCGTAGATGCCAGATACTTAGTGATAATCTATGTATAAAATCCCTATAACAAGGTCGCACTTAACAGTATTTGTAACCTTTAATAGGGTTGTCTCCTAACAGGGCTCACTTCAAAAGAGTGAAAATTTGGGGTACTGGTCATAGTGGTTTTTCCCTTAACAAGGTTTCCACGTTAAAGTCCTTGTGTTATATGTCTATGGTTTATTACTTTATTATTTTACATTTCACATATGCATTTATGGATTGATTGGTATACTCTACATATTTACTCAGTATCAGTAAATGAGTTTTGTTGCTTATCGGTAATCAAGGAGAATAAGGACAGACAAGGTAAACCAACAGACAGTAAATTATTTCAAATATTTCAAGGCATACATCTTGTAGGGACTTAATAATCTAAGGTGTATTAATTGTTGGATTAAAGTTTAAAGGATAAATTTTTGAGGCCACTCATTCACCCCNCCCCCCCCCCCCCCCCTCTCAGTTATTACTAATAGAACCAGACATTATAAAGTTGCTTGTCTAAGCAACGATATGGATAAATAGATGACTGCTATGAATGAAGCAATGATTTCTTTGGAAGGTAACCAAACTTAGGATTTGGTCTCTTTACCGCCAAATTGGAAACTACTTAAGAATAAGTTGGTATATAAACAGAAAGATGAAGGTAGTGATACAAAATGCTATAAATATTGATTAGTGGTAAAATGATATGCTCAGCAATAATGGATTGATTTCACTGAGATTTTTTCACCGGTTGTTAAAATGACAACCTTCTTGATTGTTTTGGGACTCACAACTATGTGGGATCTTGAATTGGAGTAGCTTGATGTAAAGAATACATTTCTACATGGTGATGTGGATGAGGAGCTGTATATGGAGCAACCACAAGGTTTTATTGACAAAGGGAAAGCACATCTTTATTGTAGGTTAAGATGGAGTTTGTATGGGCTCAAGAAAGCCCCACGACAATGGTATTTGAAATTTGATCACTTCATGGTTGATCAAAACTTCATAAAATGTGAATTTGATCCATGTATTTATTAAAAGAAACTTTTAAATGGTGAATTCATTATTCTTCTTCTATATGTTGATGACATATTGGTAGCCAACACAAGTTCTCAAATAGTTGGTGATCTAAAATCCAATTTGGCAAGTAAATTTGCCATGAAGAACTTAGAGGCAGCTAAGAAAATTCTTGGTTTGAAAATCACATGGGATAAAAAGAAGAAATAAATTACTTTATCTCAAAAGGATTACATTAACAAAGTCATGGATAGATTTGGTGTGACTAATGAAAAGATAGTTTCTACTCCTTTTGCTTCTAATTTTCAATTGTCTTTTGAATTGTGTCCAAAAACACAAGAGGAAAAAGAATTCATGGATAGCCTTCCTTATAAATCAGCAGTCGGTAGCATAATGTATGCTATGGTTTACTCTCATCCTAACATTTCCCATGCAGTGGGAGTTGTAAGTAGGTTCGTGAGAAATCTCAGGAAGCTTCATTGGGAAGCTGTTAAATGGATACTAAGATATTTAAAAGGTACTTCAGATTATTCTGTATGTTTTGGTGGCAACAATGAACAACTACAAGGCTTCATTGATTCTGATCTTGCTGGAGATATGGATAAATGGAGGTATACTACCGGTTATACTTTCATGTTTTCCAGAGTTGCCATTAGCTGAGCCTCGAGGCTAAAACACTCTATTTCTCTTTCTTCTATGGAAGTTGAATACTTGTCTCTTTCTAACGGTGCTCTAGAGATGATTTGGTTGCAGCATTTACTTCATGATATGAAGTATCAATAAGATGATTATGTTTTATTTTGTTAGAGCCGCAATGCCATTTTTATAGCTCACAATCATACATCTCAGCATCGCTCCAAACACATTGAAATACATGCTCACTTCATGAGACACAGGGTTGAAGAAGGAAAGCTGAAGGTTGTTAAGATTTACACAAAGGTCAATCTGGCTGATATAATATCCAAATTCGTACCCAAAGAGAAGTTAAAAAATGCTTGGACTTTTGTTGGGCTTGTAAAGGAAAGATAAATCAGTAGGGAGAGCATGTGAATGTTTGTTTAGTAGTAGCATCCATTGGCAATTATGTGGGAGATTTTAAGGTTGAAGGCCAACGGTCTCACCTCTTCACTCTTACGATGGCTGTTGGTATTCTATATTTTAGAGAAAAAGCTTATATTGTTGTGGCTATTGTTGTAACATTAACTTTTGATCTTAATAATATTCCTTTTCTTAGTGTGGACGTAGGATTTTTTTGAACCACGATAAATCCAATCTTATCTTGTGTTCTTCATTTTATGTTGTAATTTCTTCTTTAATTATGTATACTTCTTTCTTTTTTGATTCAACAATTAATCTGTCAAGCAATAGTTGATTTGCAACTGAGCATTGCATTATGAAAAAATGTATGGACATTAATCACAACATAATCAAAAGGCCAATTATGCTATATATTGTAGTTGCAACTATTCTAATTAGTATCCACTCAAAATGCTAAAATTATACACAAGATATATAATTTGAGTTGTAAGATGCTAAATAATATGTACTTTTGCAAAAAACAGAACTCAATTTTGAGTTCGTGAGAAAAATTTATGAACAAATGATTTTTTTCCTTACAAAATTAATCCACCTCTAAAATCCCATGTGACCAAGGGCTAAAATCTCATAAAGTTCCTCCCATCTATTTCATCATCCACCTTAGTTTCTTATGTCATCATAACTACACAATGACACAAAGGGCCCATGACCTACATGAGTTGCACAGAGGGGCCTACAAGCTGCACAAAGGGGTTTCAAATGTAGGTCTCTCACAATGACAGAAATGATCAAGGGCCTGCACAAGATACACAGAGGACCAACATCCTGCATGAGCTACACACATAGAGGTTGGGTGAAAAAGATCAGATCCACTCATTGTATGCTCAAACTTTGCTGAGATAGGGTGGGATACTCAATCTTTGCATAGTGAGTTGATCGATGTGGTCACTGTCTAATATAGATTATAGCCCAAATTGTGGTGACATCTCCACAATCATATCTGGTCTACAGTAATGACATCAAGCTGAATATGTGGCGCACAAAGGGTGTCAATTCATGCAAGGTCTTCCATGGGACATCATGATGACTAGAAAAGATGTGCCAATAAAAAAACTACATACAAAGAACTGTGACCCGCACATACCAAACCTCCCTTAATGTGCATTATAGGTTTAAAAGTATCTCAAATCAGTTCTAGTACAATGAAAGAACCAAGATCTGAGAGATAATAAGGAGCACAAAAACATAATAAGAGCCTTACGTTGGCCATAGATTCTTTTGATAAGTAAAGTACATATAGGTATAATTTGCATCTAAGTCCAACCATGAAAGGAGGAAAGAACTAGAGTGGTGGTAAAACTGCAAGAGAAACTAGGAAGATGTGTCAAACTAAAATCAACACATCTCTAGTAGACTCCTAAATGATGATGACTTGTGTAGACAAGTATCAAATTAACATAGATGACTAAGTAGGCTTAAAATCCTAAGTCTAAATAGATGACAAAGTAGGCTTAAAAGCCTAAGGTCCCGTTTGGTAGTTGGAATATGCCTCAAATTGACATTATCTAATTCCTAGTTTTGTTTCTACCATGTTTATGTTGATCAAAATAAATTGGGATTGGAATTATGAAATTCCAATTTTGCCTTGAAATGGGCATATGCATCTTCCACCCAAATAGGTGGAATTGGAATTTTGAATTCCAATTCCAATTTTTATAAAACAAAATTTAATATGTCGTTGGGTCTGTGACTTCTCTAAACCAATTTCAATATTCTCGTCGGGTCTGTGCGCATGTTTATAAAACCAAATTTAATATGTAGTCGGGTCAATGGCTTGTTTATAGTGATGACATGTGTATTTTGGAGTTTTTTATTTTATAAATTTGTATAGAAAAATAAAAAAATATTAATAAACGTTTACAAAATGTTAAAATTTTAAAAAAATTATAAAGATAATTTTATTTTAACAAACTATAAAATTAACCTTATTCAAATAATTTTTATTTTTTTTAAAATATGCTCGTTTATAATGATGTAATAGAAAAGTAAAATAAATATTTAAAAATTCCTACAAAATGTTAAAAACATAATTATATTTTATAAATTTTTTAAATATAGCTGTATTCAAAGAAATTAAAAAATGAACAATAGTAAAAAATCATTATTCATTTTGTATTCCAATTCCAGATTGTGGCACCCAAAGGCAGAAAATGCATCTTCTCAATCATCTTCCAGGTGAACCAAATGGGTCCAATCCATATTCCAGAAATCATTTTCAGGATAAGTATCTTTTAAAATTTCAACATCTTCCAGAATAGACGTTATCCAACATTTGGTATTCCAACAACCAAAATTACTATTTTATTTAGTAAATATCTATTCTTTGATACCTTTAAGTATATATAAATATAGAAGTAAAATTTAAATTTTTAAAAATACACTTGCAATAGTGAAATGAATATATGGTTATAATTTATAAATTAGGTTTGTGCTCATATTTACTTAAATTCCATTATTGCAATGAAATATAAACAAGGTTATTTTTTATGGTTCATTCTCCTAAACCTTTTTACCACTATTCCAATCTATTTCTATTATTTTCATGCACTCATTCTCATCTAATGATCAACACCATATTATTGCAGACTACATTTGTACTTCATTAGATAATTCCTAGTCAATTTCCTAAAAAAAGAATCAAAATGATCACTACATCTCTTATCATCCTTTCCTTATTCAAATATTGTCGAACTTTTACTTCAAATTATATGTGAATAATATATTTTTTGTCTAACATTTTATTACGCCATGGTATTTATAGATGCTTATTACAAATTTGGTTACATACAAGATAACAATTAGGGATCCAAAATACTTTTTTATCCTTTACAATTCAATGGAATCAAATGATTTAAATCTATAACATCATTATATAGGCCATTTATAGGTTCATAATTTTTTCCTTTGAAATTTCATTTCACCATTAATTTGTTCACCAAAAAAATTGACCTAAGAGAATTAATTTATATTCCAAGTTAACAACCTCCTTTATTATGGTTCTACTCTTCACCTCTAAATATTCAAAGACATAGATTGTGGAAGTGATTAAATTTTACGGAGAAATTTTGATAAATCATTCTACTATCCCTTTTATCAACTCCATGAAACATATTAGTTTCATGATAATTCTTATTGATCCCACAAGATTCTAAATTGATCTAAAAGAATGTTATTGTAAAAGATTAGACTCTTAGACGTTCATTAAACTGAGATAGGCATTCTATAATTCCTACAAGAGGTTGAGTTCAATAAACTGAGTGAAGTAACAAAAACTCTTACCTCTTACCTCAAATTTGATTAAACATATATAGATTAAAATATTAATAATTATTTATAAACATAATATTTTCAAAATAAGCATCATGTAAACTTTATTTCTCAATATATTTTATAAATAAGATAGATATAAATTAAAATCAAGGACTACTTTTTAGGTAGATGCATTCAAGATAGCTACACTAGTTCTTCTATCGCATACTTTTCACTTCGACTAATGATCACCACCATATTATTGCATACTGCATTTGTACTCCATTAGATTATTCCTAGTCAATTTCCTAATAAAGAATCAAAATGATCACTAGATCTCTTAACCTCCTTTTCTTAATCAAATATTATTGAACTTTTACTACAAATTCTAAGTCAATAATATTTTTTTTCTAGCATTTTATTATGCCATGGTATTTATAGATGTTTTTGACAAATTTGATTGCATACAGGATAACCATTAGGGACCCAAAATACTTTTTCATCCTTTACTATTCAATGGAATCAAATGATTTAAATCTATAACATCAGTATATAGGCCATTTATGTGTTCGTAATTTTTTATCCTTTGATATCTCATGTCAACATTAATTTCAGCAACATAATTGACCTGAGAGAATTAATTCATATTCGAAGTTAACAACCTCCTTTACTATGGTTCTACTCTTCACCTCTAAAGATTCTAAGACATAGAATGTAAAAGTGATTAATTTTTATGGGGAAATTTTGATAGATCATTCTACTATCCCTTTTATGAACTCCATGAAACATATTGGTTTCAGGATAATTCTTATTGATACCAAAAGATTCTAAATTGATCTAAAAGAATGTTTTTGTAATAGATTAGACTCTTAGATGTCCATTAAATAAAGATGAATAGTGTTATTATAATATTGATATCATTAATTATAAATTTAAACAATATTTATTATGATGGAAGTTGAAAGGCATTCTATAATTCCTACAAGAGGTTGAGTTCAATGGTCCGAGTGCAATAACAAAAACTCTTATCTCTTACCTCAAATTCGATTATATATATATATA
>MU222056.1:238465-255234 GCA_018584345.1 Thuja plicata | reverse complement strand
TATATATATATATGATAAGCCTTATCAAGTCGGCCTTAATAACCTTCCAAATAATCAATAAAACTTAAGTTTGTCGGCTGCATATAACCAATTAGACATAAAGTGTAAACTGTTGTTAGTCGGCTGACAATAAATATCCAACTTGGTCAATACTGAAATCCTTCAATGCCCGAACAATACTGTAATGCCCGACTGAACTCAGTGAGAACTGAAAATCACTTTGGTCTTCTTCAATGCCTGAGAGTACTTGGCATAAACTGACTGTGCTCGGTTTGGGTATAGACATTTCTGTAACATCACTATATTTGTGTAAAGATCAATGAAAATACACAATTGAATAATTTTCATCAACAGATTCTTCATGCTAGTTTTGCCCCTAATACTTTGCTTTGTAGCTATATATTTTTAGACCAATGCCACCTGCTTCTATTGGTTTACAAATTTTTTCCCAACTTATCAAATCTACCTTTGTTTCCTCTTTAAGACCTTTCATGTAGAAGGTTCTCATCATCTTTTTTCATTAGCTCCTTGAAACAGTGGTATACAAGAGATTTGGTACATTGGTATAGCAGATAAAACTACTTTTAGCATTATTGCTCTTCCCGTGCTTGTTAATCATTATCCTTTCAATGTATCCATCTTTTGTTCCATCCCATTTTCAACAGGTTCCCACATCTTATTTTCCATGTTTCCTCTGTCCATAGGTAGTCCTAAATATCTACTAGGAAGTTTACTTTTTCTGAAGCCTAGCTTGTTACATATAGGTGCCTCTTCTCTTATAGTGGTGTTGAAGAAAAATATCTATGATTTGTCAGCATTCGTCATCTTTCCAAAGGTTTTAGTATACATGTTTAATTTTTTTTTGAAATTTTCTACCTCTTTCTTATTTCCTTCTCCATATAGCATGGTATCATCTGCAAACTGTTGATGGGTGATATTTGCCACTCCTTCAGTTATTTTATTCCTTTGAATTCCTTGAGCTCTTGTGCTTTATTAATAGCCCTACCTAGGGATTCTACCATTATTATGAATAGGAAAGGGGAAATCGATTCCCCTTGTCTTAGTCCTCTTGAAATCTCAAAATACCCCTTTGGTGTTCCATTTACTAATATTGAGAGCTGGGGCTAGATATGCAACTTAAAATTAAGTTAATCCATTGCCTTGAAAAGCCAAATGCCTTCATGCATTTTCTTAAAAACCTCCAATCCACTTTTTCATATGCCTTTTTGATGTCTAATTTTATAAGCATACTAGGTCTTGTCTTATTTTGAATAGAATGTATGGCTTCTTAGGCTATGATAATGCTATCAAATATGGATCTACCAGGGACAAGTCTTGTTTGTTCTTCTAAAATTGTATAAGGGAGTAGTTTTTTTAATCTATTTGATAATGTTTTGGAGAAAACTATATATATTGTATTACATAATAAAATTGATCTATAATCATCCAAATCTTCTATTTTCTCATTTTTTCAGATGAGTGTTATAAATGTATTATTTATTTCTTTCTGGATTCTTCCTAAATTCCTCATGTTTTCTAGTGCTTTTGTCATATCATCCCCTATAATATGCCGACATTTTTGAAAAAAATATGCTAGAAAAACATCTAGTCCTAGTGCTTTATCTGGATGCAGTTGCTTTAAAGCAGTCTCGATGTCTATTTTGGAAAAAAAATTTGTTAACTCATTTTTTTGTTCTTCTGTTATGATCTTAGGCATAGTTTCTAACATTTTTTGTTGTGAGATTATGTCTGAGCTGTCCCAATTATTTAAAATATTCTAGAAATAGTATACTATTTTTGTTGAGACTTCTTTTGGATCCTCTACTATATTGCCCCTTACTCCTTTAATTTTGGTAATTTTATTAATATTTCTTCTCTATTTAGTGTTACTATGGATATCCAATATATTTATTCTTTAGTTAGGATACCTTCATATTTAGTAACTCTTTTTCCTTTAAATATCTATCTTGATTCATGTCCTATTACTTCTATATTTAGATTGTCTATTTCTTCTTCTAATCTTTCCTTTTCCACAAAGATGTTCTTAAAGTTATCTTTGTTTCACTGTAGTAAATTATGCTTTATTGTTTTTAATTTAGAGATAAAATAAAACATCTTTGATCCCATAAAATTTTCCTCCTTCCACCATTTCTCCACTAAGGTTATAAATTTTTTGTCTTGCATCCATATCTTCTCAAATTTAAAAGGATAATTCTTTTGTTTTTGTTCTTCCTTAATTTTTAATAGAACCAAAAATGGTATGATTCTACATTGGTTTTTATTGTGGATCTTAATGTATTTGCAAATACCTAAAAATCTCCCTTAAAGAAGAATCTCTCTAATTTCTCTACAATATGACTGAAACCCTTTCTCCTATTATTCTATGTATAAACCCTATTATATGTTCCAATCTCCATAAGTTGGTTATTCTTAACCCATTCTTTAAAATCTATTTGTTCTTGGGATACATTCTATCTGCCACCACTTTTCTCTAAGGGACCCAGTATATCATTAAAGTCTGCCCCTATGATATAGTTTCTTTTTGTATTTAATCCCATATATGTCTCTTTTTCCATCTAGACTTATTTCTTCTTACTAGTAATTGTTGGTTACACATTAATAAAAAAGAAGCTTAATGGATTGTTGATACTTCTAACCCAGCCTCCCTACTAGTTTGTCTTGTTTATTACTGTTAGGGAGGTTGGATGAATCAATCACTGATTCATGCTCCTAGTCTTCACAAGATAATTTTAGGTTGTCTTCACCATAATCCTTGGCACCTATAGGACCCTCAACCAATGTTGATCCCTTGGTTACTCTGGCCAACCCAACTAACAAGAAAGATCCACTCAACCAATTCTACGCTTGGTACATTCTAGCTTTACAAGCTCTTACCTTTACACAAACTTAAAGGCTTGCAACCTCCATATGCATAAGTTAATCTTGAAAATGTGTGGAGGTGTCTTGAAATATGTTAATTTACTTAACTAGGGGTATTAGGAGTCCCACCTAGTTCAACCATATAGTCAATTTCTTCAATCTTTCACAAAACAAACCTAATAGGCTAGTAGCCCTATTAGGTCTCCTACTCTGAGAAAATAGGGGTTTTCTCCCAACCCTTCAAAGGAGCCCTAAAAATTTTCTTGGGATTATTGGAAAATTTACCAACTTCTCAAGGATTTTTGTGGTCTTGGGGTCACCACCTTTCGTATAGTACCCTAACTCAAAATGAGTGATTTTAGGGGTTTTTAAGGTCTTCACTGGCTCCTGACCAAGATGAAATGAATTATACCATCAATTGGATTAGTGTGACCCTCTAATTATTACCAAAGTATGGAAAGACTCCTAACTTAAATCTCCAAAAGGAAATTTGTCTCTAGCTATCCACCTCTGCAAGTTGTGCTCTCTACAACTTGGTCTTCCCTAGCCGGGCTCACCACTGGCTTGCCTAGGGAAAGAATTTAAAATTCACTCCTCTACATTTGAGGGCCCAAGCTCCTGCACAATATATGTGCATGGAGTCTACTCACTATTACCAAGAGATCATACCAAATGGACGGTGGGAAAGTGAGTTAGATCTCCATCTTTGCACACTGCCTGGATTGAACTAGTGACAATGCCAGACAAAACTTATTTACAAAAAGAACTCAAAACAAAGAAAAACACCTATCTAATGGAACAAAGAATTAATAAAACACCTACTCTAAGACATGCATGAGTTACAGTGCAAGCTTCAATCCATTAACTACCTACTCTCATGAAATAATTCAAAATTACACACAAAACAACACAAAATCTTGATTTCTCCAAATCATAGTCTGTACAAAGGGTGTCCAACCCTGCATCTTGGTCAATACATGTCTTATGTAGGGTGGTTATGTAGTTATTTTTCTCTTAGGGCTCTTTGTCATCAGGTTTTAAAAATTTGGCAATGTTGTTCGAGCAACATTTCAAAGTTGCAAAATTGCAAAATGCAACTTTTACATATTTTTGACAATTTCTTGCAAAACCAACTAAATGAGTTTCATTGATCACAAAACCTTACCAAAGACCCTAACCATTGTTGAAACATGGTCCTAAACCATTCTAGACCCTACTGACCTCATGTTGACATCATCATCCTACTTGTGCAAATTAGGAGGCTTTACAACCTTCTAGCCCCTAATTGCAACCTACAAAGAGGTCCTAAGATTCTATAGACCAAACCATATTGTTCTTCTACTATGGTCAACATGACCTTAAGGAAAACATCCCAAAATGCCTTAAAGGCTTACACACAACAAAATGCAAATTGGATTGTCTAAGCAACCCATCGGTGCTCCTACACCAATTACATTTTCATAATATACCTTCCTTGGATCCCATATGTTTTCCAATCCCCCAAAAGCTCCTTCTATTGGCATATTGTCCACTCTCCAAGTGCCCAATTTTATATTAAAGTTACCCATTTCCTCTTTATTCAGATTTGTCTCTTAAATCATCATTATTTCAGATTTTAGGTTAATTATACCATGCTTAACTAATTGCTTCTTATTAGAGGCATTTATGCCCCTAAAATTCCAAGTAGTGACCTTCATGTTTCCTTGGGTAGACACTTCCACTTCCCAAAATGAAATATTGTTGTAATTTTGGCTTGATCATCTATTGATCTTGCTAGTTTCCTTAATTCAGATAAAGACTTCCTCCCTCTTTTCTTAGCTATATTTCCCACTTCTGGGATTTCCATATCAGGAAAAGTAAATTCAAAACCTAGTCTTCTTGTCTTCCTTTCACCTTCAATTGCCAAATCTTACTCCTCTGTGCCAAACACACCTTTTATCTCCTCATTCTCCAAAGCTTCTAGCTCCAATATCTTCTCAATTAATCTCTATTTTTCTTCCATATTCTCCTCCTCCTCTAATTCACACTTTACTTCTAGTGGCTGGTTTATCCCCATCATATCATAAACTGTCTTTATTTCTATTAAGATACCTTCCTCAATTTATGTTGTTTCCTAAATTTCTCCTCCCTCTGGGCTAATTTATTTACCTTCATCCTCCCCTTTATTATCTATTTCTTTCCTTATCTTCTCCCTTTGATATACTTTATCTATTTGGGCTAGTTGTTTCCTTACTTCTTCCTGAAAGGAATCCGCCTCTTCCATTTGTTGGTTTAATGTTTCGTTATCTTCACTAATGATTTTATCTAATTCCTCGTGAGGCCTTAAATGATTGATGTTCTTTTTGTTTATGGAGTTAAGGTTTCTGGGTTTCCATTGTGAAACCCCCCATTTCACTATTGAATTTTATGCTCACCCCTTGCTCCTATACATTCCTTTCCTTTACTCTATAGTTATTCTTTTCTATTTGTTTATTGTATGTTTTCACATTCCCTTTAATGGGGCCTTTATAAAACTCGGATATGATAAATAAGCCTCCATGTTCTGATATTATTCTAGGGACTCTAGGAATTTCTAGTCAACATATATATCTACTAATATTTTTATTTCACCAGATTTTTTATATGATTCTTCTACCCCAATAAAATTACCCATTGCATCACCAATGACTTAAAGGGTTTCCAAATGAAGGTCTTCTATCAATAATTTCTCTATTCTAATCTATTTTATAATTTTTCTTGGTTTGTAAGATTTTGTATTAAAATTTGGTTGACAGACTAGGCATGAAAATTGAAACCTTTGAAAATTAATGGATCTCTATATATAATTTATTTCTTAATTGCTTTTGTTTTGCATTCTATAAAAAAAACATTTTAAAAAAGGGTAGAGATACTTACCTGATTTGGGTAGACCTAGTTCCACCATTCCACAATTTATTGATGGGTTGTCCTGTCCTACTCCAAATTGCATATATGCCATATTTTTTGCACTAGTCATACCTAGGTCTCATAATATCATGAGAGATAACAAAAGCTTTATAATCCCATCTAAATTTTTCCAATTCTTACCCAATTTTCCATTCTATTTTGCCCTCCTTATCTAATCAGTCTTGATGGTATTATTTGGGATTTTCAATGCTTTAGTGCCAAAACCGAGGCTGTGGATTGATAGCTTCCAGGGATGTTTCTTATTCGTGACCTTCCCCATTCATTGTTATGATTTTTAACAATCTTTTCAATTCCACTAGGGTTTTCTTTTATTACCGGTTTCCTTGGATGTTCCACATTGGTGTGATTCCTTGGATATACTCTTGCGGGTATGCAGAAATCCTTGGGTTGGTATCACACGGGTTCTTGATTTTCTATGGAATCCCCTGTCTATTGAAGACTTGGTATATGTTTTCCATGTTTTTTATCCCATCTAGTTTCTTGTCTGAAGTTGTATTCCTTTATGTCGTAGTTTTCCTTCGGATCCCTAGGGGAATTCTATTTGCCCTAGTAGCAATACTGACTAGCCCCTCATTCCACCTCTGCGCAATTTCCATCCTTTTTGTCCTCCTGAATTTCACTATTTTCCAACCAGATTCAGAGTTTATTTTTGCCAGGATGATAATTTCCCGACAAATATTGCCTTCACATTTTCACATTTTCGATAAGCAAAGCAAATAATTCTTTAATTGTCTTTTTTAAAATTAGAATTGATTCATTCTAATTAATACTTATTATTATAATTATATAGTCATTAATAATAAATATTAGAATGATTACTATGAATAATCATATATGTTATTCATAATTAATATGATTATGAGTTATTGTTATATGTCTATTATTACTATTATTCTATAGATTAATTATTATATGTCATACACTTTTGACTACGATACAATCATAATGCACTTTTTTATATTGCTTTTTTTAAAATGTATTATATTTATGCATTATGAGGGTGCATTTAGGTTTCACAATATTACATATCTAGTTTTTGTTATATGTATAAACTATTATTGCTACAATGTTGTTAACTAAGCAATATGTTAAATATAGATGTGTCAAGGTTAAGCTTTCCTCAATACATTTTGTTAAAAGATTTACAATATTATTACTAAAATAATCTAAAGTATTATTTAACAATCTCAAAATTCTAATATATTATTACAATTCACAAAAGTTCCCACAACATCCCCATTTAAAGAACAAAATTTATAGAAAATATTAAATATGTTTAAAAAAATTAAAAAGAATCTTAAAAATAGAAATCAAAATAATGAAGAGAATAAATCTTAAATGAGGACTCCAACGTTACTCGACGACAGTCATATCTGCTGATTTCTGTTTTTTCTTTTAAAAAACGGTAATATCTTCTTTTTAGAGAAGAATCTGTTTTTTTTTATAATAAAAGTACCGTTGATCTCAGTACCGTTAATATAGGCAGCTCTCGATATTTTCATTTGTATTTTCTGATTCCTCTTCCTCATATTTCTCTTTTTTGATTTTTTGGGCATGGCCATGCATTTTTCTAGTTTTCTGTGTTTGGATTATGTGTTTTGTTTGTATGCTGTATTTTATTTGAGGTTGAGGGTGTCCGGAGCAGGGGAATGGCAACATGGCTTACTGTGTCAGGATGTTATTTTATCAGATTTTACTACTGGAATATTGTGACCTTTTCAATTTATTGCAGGTACGATGCTTTTAACACCTGTTCTTTTTAAAATGCCCTCAATTTTACATGCTTTTATGCTGCATCTGCTATATTGTTGGTAAAGGTTCTACCCTATTTGATATTTAATAACTTTCATTTAGTACATTATTGCTAATTTCTTTTCTTTTCTATATTCTTTCCTTGGTTGCATTTTGGTAAACAAGTTTTAATTTCAAGCTTTCAATTGGTTAAATCCTTAATGCAGTATTGGTATTTTAATAATGCTGGTTTAGCAGGTCATTAATTTCTAAATGTATTAAGAAGAAAATGGTCATTGTATTAAATGTTTCACGCAAAAGATCATTTACTACCTGTGCTCTTAATATTTTAGAGAAGCAAATTAGACTTCTATGTACATTTGAGGCTTGCCAACAAATAAAAAAGCTAGAACAGTGGTCATGTCAATCTTTCACGTTCTCATGAACCCTTGTATCAACTTTGTAACTTATGGATCCAATTCTTCATCCTTCAGCATCTGTATTTTTTAGATCATTGAATAAACTACTTACATTCCAACCTTAACCCTTGCTTGTAACCTTTCATTAGTTCTTACAGAATCAACCAGAAGAGGTTCCTCCAGTAGCGTCTTATAATACTAATCATGTTTCTCAACTCATGTCCTAGAACCATAGCTTTGATTCCCCATGCCATATTCCCTTCCTCCAAAATACCATGCATAGAAACAAGCAGTGTTCTATCCAAGTTCATTTGATGAACTAAAACTAATTTCCTAATTAATTAATGATATAGAACTAGCTAAGGTATTCATGTCACCCAATCATTTGATTCCTGAAATAATCATTTGATTCCTGAAATGTTCAATTGATGTTCAGTAGTAATAGATGTCAAAGAAGGAGATAACTTTTGATGCATTAGAGTATAACACATGCAAGCCATATTTTGTGGTTGCTGCATGCTTTGATTTCACTAAACCCAATGTGCAAGAAATGTTATTGCCAAGGCTGCTACTGCTGTATTAACTGTATTATTCCTAGACAACCCTTTTTTGTTGCTTTGGGACTACCCTTTGCATTGTTTTAAACTGATCGTCTAAAGGATATACTATCCTTAGATACCCTCATACTGTCCACTGCTGTTCATAACTGAGATACCATCTTCTAAAACCTTTCTCCTATTGTGATGTCTCTTTTCCTCTTTTTTGAGATGCAATTAACCTCTTGACACAATAGTCATGTCAAGAAAATTATCCTTTGGGCCCTCTTTTTATATTATAGTCTACTTTATACTGCTACTTTTCATGATATGGACACTCACTTGCAATACAAAGTAACATTGAATGTTTTTTTATGATGTAATAATCTCTTGCCTATCATTGTTCTAGTATAAAATTGTCATTTCTTCTTGACTGGTGAGTGCAATTCATAATGCCACAGTTGTCCTTGTCTTGGATTGCCAATTCCTGAGCATTTTTCTTATCCCTTTCTAATGTTTAGTTGTTGTCTTTGTTTCTTGCTATACATAATTTCTGTTGTTACCTTCTCACTATCGGTATGACTCTTATTTTTCCTTTCTTTATGACTATTCCCAGAATTTCATAAAGAATTTCTCTGAATTCTTTATGACAGTCCCTTGAAAGTTTGTGATAGTACACTATGCTCTTCAGTGTTCTCAACCTTCAATTTTCTTTTTGATGAAGAATAGTGAAGCCTCCTCTTGATTACTTGATAGGAATAGGGTATAGTGTTTTGTGTTTCATATCTGTATGATGTGAATCTGGGTTTTATGTTTTTATTATGTGTTTTGTTTGAGGTTGAGGAGCAAGGAAGGTCAACATGACTTGACTATTGAAGGGGATGCAAACCAAGAATCCAACTGAAGCTATATTGTTGATAAATGACAATATAACTTGGCTTTATTGCAGGTACGAGGCTTTTCACATCTCTACTTTTTAAAAATACCCTCATTTTTTCGCTGCATTTGCTATATTGTTGGTAAAGATTCTAATGTATTTGATATTGACTAGCTTTCATTTAGTACATTATTTTGTGGCTTATTTGCTTTTATTTGTCTATTCTTTCCTAGGTTACAATTTGGTAAAGAAGTTTTAATTTTTAGTTGAATTGATATTATTTATGTCACTTGTTTTGACTATGGTAATTTCAAGCTAAATTGATAATTTTTATGGCAGTTGTCAATTGGTGAATTCCTTAGTGCAGTTTTGGTAATTTTTACCAAATAATGCTGGTAGTTGTTGCAATAGGTTTAGCAGGTCATTAAAGTTTGATGGATTAAGAAGCAAACAGTCGTGTATTAAAGGTTTCAGGAAAAATGTCATTTACCAACTTGGCTTGTAAGGTGTGAGGTTTTCTTGGCTGTGTTGATAGGATCTCACATAAAAATCCCCTATGGAGTCTATTAAAAAATGACATTTTACTTTATATACTAAAATGCCTCCAGAGACAAGAGCGAAATGATCATTTAAATTTACATATTGTAAAATTTGAAATAACAAGGGCATGCTCATTTTAATCTCTATATTCTGAAGTATGGAAGTAAGAAGTAAAGGATCAGTTATATTTCTATGGTTTTAAATTTTTAATTGCATAACTGAGAAGCTAACTTGTCATTTTAATTGAATTAGTTTTTCAGTTTTCCAGGAAATTAGGAATTCTTCTGAACCAATTTGATGTATAATACCACATATGGTCAGCTGGACATTCTTCTTAATAAAAACAGATTTGATGTATTATCCTAAGAATTTGTAGTTATACCCTGTATGTTCATTGCAAAGAGTGTGTGCTGACTTTTAGTGTTTTTAAGTGTTCATATTTCTTATACAGTAAACAATACTAATGGGATTGCATGAATTAATTCCCTCTATGTGGATCACATCCCTCATGATCCGATATGATATATTGCATTTGTTATTGAGTAGGTGCATTAAAAATGTTGATTGTTTCAAGGAAATCCACCATTGTTCAAGATCCTTTGCCTGTAACTTGGAAACAGGGTTATTCTCTATCAAAGATCTATGGGATGAGATGTTACAAATAAAAGGCCTTCCCTTAAGCATGATATTTTAGGTAGTGAAGATTGAATTTGGCTCATGATATCTCACATTTTATTCCATTGCCAAATGATAGTGCCTAATCTGTTAATTAGTTGAACAAGATGCACAATTTTAAACTCTTTAGATGATTTTGAGTCTAGACAGAACCTTAAATCATAATTCTTGTAATAAGTGGTACTGATGGATTTGCAGAAATTAATCCCTCTTGAATGTATCAATATAAGAATTGCAGTAATCTAGCACCAAATGCACTTTAGATGAAAAATGGTGGAGCATATGTGAGCAATCGTCACAGTGTGTTGTACAATACTTTCAAGTTGCCTATAAAAATGTTTACAAACCTTGAATGAATTGTAGATGTTGAACAAAGCTCCAAAAAATATAGGTAAAATAGATATTCTATTGTTTTTCCTTGTGCTCAATGTTTTAACTTTGAAGGAATTGATATTAGAACTTGATTCTACTATTTTAAAATTGCAAAGAATAGATACAGTGGAGAAAAGTATAATCTAGGTCTAAATGCTCAGTGGTGTCCATCATGTTTGAACTTCAAAGGAATTGATATTAGAACTGGATTGTAATATTTTAAAAAGTTAAAATGTTTTTATATTAGATGATACTTTATTACTGGACAAAATGACCAAAAAAATGTATAATGAATAGTTTGAAGGCTTTAACTTATTTTGTGCCAAGCGTGGAAAGATAATAAACACAAATAGAAAAAAGAACAGGCTTTTCCTGAAAGAAGGGAAAATCGAACTCAGTATGTAATCATACAGAAATGAGCATAGAATAGAAATCAATACAAATACTTGGATGTAGAAAGATGCATTTGAAAAATTGCAAAATATGGAGCTCAAAGTTAGATCAAGGCCTGTGTTCTTGAAACAAAATCAGATTTCAAGCTCATAGGGATTAAAATCAAGCAAAAGCAATTTCTTTGTTGGGATTTGAATACAAAGTCCTGATTTTTGTGGTCACTAGTAAGCATGTAGAGCACCTGCTCAATTTTTTGAATTCATGAGAGGATCCCATCCTTGCCTCTCACTCTAGTCTCTTGGCAATCACTTCAACCATCCCTTGTGGCCCTTGATAGACAACCTTCCTGTCTGCCCTGCTGCAGCTAGATGGACGAGCACCTACAACCATAACTGATTAGCAACATAAAATATCAAACATCTTGCTCAGCCCAGATCTTTCGCTGAGATTTGATATCAATTTGATGAGGAGGATCATGGAACAACCAAAAACCTTCTAGGATCCAACTGCCATCCTTCATTTCATCATATGAACAACTCACTAGAGGCAAAACAACATCTCTAAAGCATGAAATCACTGAACCAATAACATATATGATAGGTTCCTCAATCCTATCAAGAGAGACTTTTAGCATTCATAATCCATCAGCAACATTATGTTTATCAACTCAGATAATCAATGCAGTAAAGTTCCAAATCAACATCCTGCTCAAGGCCTTTCTACAACATTAGAGGTATCTCTCATTCAATCAACATTAGGTCCTTCTATCCATCTAATATTCAACCAACATCTTTGTTTAAGAATTTACAAGATCAACATGCCTTTAATGAACAATCAGTTCAGTGACATCATTATCTGTCAACCACAAACCTTGTATTATCATACTAAGAGTGTTGAGTTTACCATCCTCCATCTTCAGGCCATGTCAACTGACATTTGCACCCTGGTCACAAACAGTGAGTTCTCATTAGGCTACCTGCACTCAACGTGTGTTAGTATCATAGATTCTGACATATTAATGTCATGAGTACCAACATATCCTTTAAATTTCCTATCTGCTGTCCTTATTGCAAATTCTGCACACAACTATTATTCACAATCACCAGGTCCAATGATCATCCTTTAACTCTCTACATTCTCTCAGTACTCTGATCTTAACACAGTCTACTTTCAACAAACAATATCAATCATTATTGCCTAGCATCAGATTATTGTTCTGAATCATAACACCTCTCATTGTCATTTCTGTCACAACATTAACCATAGTTTAACCAACAATAGACTGTTACCACATTTCAAACATCAGCTAGTCCATCAACAACTCCTTTACAAGTATCAGGAACCAATCAAATAAAACTGTCCATTCTCCAACTAATTTGGAAATCCTTTAACCTACACTTTTAGATGGTATTAGACATGTCCATCCCTCATTCAACCTTCCCATTACAATCATTTCAATATAAAATACTGTCCAAAACAAGAAATCTACTATGTTCTGCCCGCTAGGGCATCAAATTTCTCCTTCAAGAAAAGATCATTTAACTTGCAATCACCATCATTTTAAAGGTATGTGAGTGTGCTACAAAATACCAGAAGAGCTTGATTTTGGAATGGTTACAAATGAAGATATTTTCAAACCCTTGCAGACAAATCGGTTATAGAGGGTTTGAGACTGTTTGTACAAATCCTTATAGATCTTCCTTAATATTTCATGGCCAAACATAAGAGTAGGTTCAATGGAATCCTAACCCACTATTCTTCATATCACAATCACTTTTAATAACGAAACAATCAATTACTTAGAAATGCCAAAAACTGTCAGGAACACAGTTTTATAACAACACAGTCAACTTACAAATCCAGATTTCCAATTTTCTTCATTGTTCTTTACCAGAATGCATTACAAACTTGTTTTTGACACATTTTTCACCCTTTTTATCCCTTCTCAGTTATCAGGAGCAATGCTTGATTACATTCCTATTACAAATTCAATGACTGTCTTCTTACTGCAGTAGGACAGTCACAGGTGTAAATGCTTAATCATATACTACCCTCTAATCTACCCTCTTTGAACTCGATCATAATAGGAATTTTATATTTCTCTTGACAGTTACAAACTACCTAACCATCTTTTAGACCGACCACCTTCCCTATTACAACTTTTGGTGCAACTTGCAAAATGCAAGATTTTGCAATGTTGCACTTTTGCAACCTTTTGAGCTATTTTGAAATTTTGTTTTATATGACTTTGCAAACACTTCCAACATCTTCAAATGGACCTAATAACCCAATTTACGTCATTTTTGCCCTTCCATGGGTCTTTTGGCTCAATTTGACCATATAGACCAACTCAGGACCTTCTCATGACAACTTTGCACAAAACAATTATATTGATTTATCAAATACATCAAAATGACTTGAATGTCTTTAAGTAGTACATCAATAATGACTCAAGAACTCCTAATATTTCATGTTGACCTCCTGGTATGCTTGTGTGTTACGTGCCTCTGCACCAGCTACTTCTTTCTTTGTTTCTTCTTCTACTTTGCCCTCTTCTTTCTCTGTTTTTACTTGTGCTTTTTTAACTGCTGCTTCACTCTCTTCTTTCTCCTTTGCTTTCTTTCCCACCTTTTCAGCTAACAATTTTTTCTGCATATATTTTTTATGACAGCAAGAACACATTCATATTCTCAGTAGTACCAAAAACCCACATTTCTTAATGCAAAGGTTATTCTCTTCTGACATCTTCAATTTTATGCCAAATCAAATTTCAGATGAAATAGTTAAATTTGACTCATTAAATTCAGGTTTCTATTCTTATATCTTTTGAACGCTTTGCAATGGAGCACTAACCAACAAACAAACAAACACGTCATTTGAAATATTATTTTTCCTATAATCATTTAATTTTCCCTATGAATTCATCATGAAGTAGTATGCAAAATGCTAGAAAATTAGTTAACATGATTATTACGAATTGCAGAGTCTAGCAAGTGATTGCACCACCCACAAACTGTAAAAGCAGTCCCACCATCACATGCTTGGCAAGCCAGTTTGGGGATTATTTTGTACCACAATGTTAAAACTTAAAATGGACCAACACCCTCCATTCCTATTTTAACACATCTCTAACAAAACATAAGACTAATAACTTCTAGACCTTCCACGGTAAGCACTTCAATCTGAAATCTACAGCAGAATAAGAACAGAGGCAGTTGTGACCGAGTATCCTATTTGCTTGGTTAGTTAATGGAGGGTGAGAAATTAAGAGTGCTGCCCAAATGCAAGCACATCTTTAATATGGATTGCGTGGACAAATGGTTTGCCTCACACAGCTCATGCCCAGCACAGATATCCACAACCTTTGTGTGCATCTGTTGTTAATTGTGCAACATATGATTCATAGTTGTTTCCAAATTGTCTATCTTTTTGGAAATGATCTCCACATTCGAATTTCATTTTAGATCATATGTTTGAACATTTTGCACTGTACTCCTTATGATAGATGTTATTGATTTTATACTTCTCCCACAGTCCTTTTCTCATGTAGCATAGATAAATATTTCATTTCAATTTCAATTAATTTCACTAAGAGTTGTAGTTCTTTCTATTTTCTATTATCTCCTGCCATCCTCGCTTGAACTTCTTGTACTCTTGCTTCTACAATTTTAGTATCTATTTTTAGAGTGTGAATTTGATACATTCTGGCTATGCATTTACACCCAGATTGTTCCAACTCAGCATTTTTTAATAAGAAGTTTGTTCTTCATACCCTTGTGGCTCAGAGATACCAAAATCTGCATTTTGATTTAACATCCTGGGTATATTTATGGAAATATCCTATCACAAGATATTCTCCTATTAGAATAACTACCCAATGTTCTTCCCCTAATTCTCACAAATTTAAGATATGTATTTTGTATCATTCTGCAATTGCACTGAACTACTGACCTAGATCTCTTATGTTTGTGTGTTTTAGTCAATTTCTATAACCCATTCGAGCTGCCCATGCCACTTCTTGTGGAGGCATACTATACTGAGATGATCAAATCAATCTTCATCTAAATCTTATAGATGATAAATTGCCCTCTCCCTAATTCTATACGTAATTTTGTCTATTATTGTTTCTCTCCATTTGCTAGAAGAAATATTGATTATTATTTCTAGCCCCTTTATAGTTGAAATATCAACTATACATTCCCCCCATCCATCAACAGATAGTTGAAGCTGTAATGTTTGCATTTGGTGTTTGGCAATTCCACAGCACATGTAGCTGCATAGTTTGGGGATTATTAGAGTCGGCGTAGTTTGGACCACAATGGTGAAAACTTTATCTAAATGGGCATTGGCTACAACGAACATGGCCACCACCTTCAATTCCTACTTCCAACACATCCTAATATTATGCCTAGCATCTAACATAGTCATAAGACTAGTAACTCCTATGGGTAGATTTACTTGTAGTTCACCAGCATGACAAGTTATTGGACAGTTGTGCAAAAGCTTCTCAAATCAGACGGACTAAAAAACCATATTTTGTATCCACCCTACACTCAACAATCTTGTATTGGGAAGGGTTTAATTCTGACTAACAAATTCTAAATAGTAGGACATATGATTGCTTATTTTTATTATATTTAAGGAATTCGTTAATGATGGAAAAGTTGCTGATCATTGGAAGTTTTATTGTCTTATGCAATCAACATATGCATGTTGCTTGTGATGAACTAAGCAGTGGAGTAATTTAAATTCATATACAGTAGTCAACATATACAGAAAATTTTATCTGCAAATTGCATTTTTAGACTAGTTTATCTTTTTGTGTTACTTTTTGAAGGTTTTTGTGCTCTTATAAGATTTTGCAAACTTCGGTAACTTTTGTTGTATTATCACGAAATATATTAATTAAATTTTCTTGTTATATTTTTATTTTAAAAATAGCATATTATTTTTTGTGTTTTTCTATTGGCAGGGAAATTGATATTGATTTAAAGTATGGAGTATGTTGGTTCTTCAACGTGTTATTAGTATCTCCAACTTTGAATGAGTAGTTGAATTTAGATGATTCCAATGAATATAATATTCAAAATAGTTGATATTGCTTATTTGACAGGTTGTTAATGTTTGGGAGCTCGAATGAGTAGCTGAAGATTGACTTCAATGAGTATCTTTTAGAATATATTTGGAATCCAAAACTTGAACAAATACTGGCACCATTGAATCCATTGTTGAAGTCAATTTACTACAATAAATGTAATATGTAAACTTATTTTTTGTTTAATACAAATAATTTTTATTTGGAAGGGGTTGAATTGGCCCCCTTCCTAAGGTTGAAAGGAATATTTAATTAATTATTCCTTAAAACCTTGTTTGTGTTGGTTCTCTTTTATTCTATTCTCT
>MU222056.1:148643-192163 GCA_018584345.1 Thuja plicata | reverse complement strand
TTAAAGAGGGAAGGGAGGATGTAAGAGAATAAGGACTTTAAGAAAGTCCAGCTTGAGAAAGTGGACTTTCTCAAGTGGGTGGAGTTGCTAAGTATTCCTTAATGGAATGTGACAACATTAGGAGGTGAGTTAGAGAAGAATTTAGGATTAGGTTTAGATTAGCATGGGTGAATGGGTTGAGAAGGGTTAGAACCCAGGGTAGAAGTGGTTGAGATGGGTTAGGTTGGGGTTTAGGGGAATATTAATAAATGAAATAAAATTATTTAATTCATTTAAAAACATAGGAATTAATTATTTAAACAATAAAATTGCTTTTTAATAATTAGAGGACTATAGCCATTTTAATTAAATTAAATAGGCTAGGGGAATGGGTTAACTGCAAGTGGTATTTGATTTAGGGATTTATTTAATTCCTTTATAATTAAATACTATATCCATGTTTGATTTTGATTTGATTTGATTGGTCGAAATTGATTTGAATTGTATGGCTATAATAGTTAACATAAATCAGTGATAAAAATCACCTAGGTTATTTAATTGATTAAAAGAATTATGCCAAGCAGTAACAGGGTCGTTTGGACATAAATCAAGGGTATGATCACACTTAGGGAAAACAGGGTCCATAGTTGCGACAGACCAAATTCAGGTGGTTACAATATATAGAGGCAAGGTGTCAACATTTATTTTTACTAAAACATTTATTACAGTCTGACAGTTTTCCATTTGTACCGATAGTAACACGGATTCACCAATAATAATCTCATACTAATATTTTCCAAATTTTCTAATGACTTATTGCATCTGTTTATGCTATTTGAATACTCCATCTCATACTTTATTTAAGGGACTAATTGATGATTCTAATGAAGTTTCAAGTCCCTAAGAAATTACTTACTTTCTTTGTTGATGTTTGAATTCCCTACGCTATTCGACATAGGGGCTTCCATTGATGTTGCATCAGCTTCCTTCATTACCCATATCTTCTTCATTTCCTCTTTAACTTGTTCTTGATTTACAATTCTTTTTCCTTTGATATCTCTATCATTGTCAGTAGCAAACCGATATCTGCAATCGTACTTGCATGACCAAACTTTAAGAAAATATAACATGGTAGTACAAATGGTCTCCAAGGTTTAGTTCTTACTTCATTGTTTCCTTTTCTGCATTCTGATGTTATATGTCTTGGTTTTCCACACTTATAACATGTAACTAAGTTTTTTTCTTCTTTTCTCCGATAGTGTACCATTTTCCTCATTGTCGGTGTTTTGGTTCTGCAATCTTTAGCTTTATGTCCATAGTGTTAACTTTTCTCCTAGAGAACCAATGCGCTCTGATACCAATTGTTGGAAATATTTAGGTTAGGGATTGAGAGGGGGGTGAATCAGTACCTCAAACAATTCACACTTTTTCTTATCAATCTCAAACTTGAACTTTTATGTTTACCTACATCAATATTTTTTTTCCTTTTACTGATAATTGCTGCAATTTTAACTGATAGTTGATAACTTGCAAATAAACAAACATGTAACACATAAACATTCAAACACTTAACATAATATTTTGGTATCATAGAAAACCCTTGCTAAGAGGGAAAAACTGCAATGGGGATGAAACCCACAACTCGTCACTGTATTAATAAGGTGCCCGGTTAAGAGCTTACAAGAATGTCATCTTCTGAATGACTTTATCCTGTTAGGAGTAATTAATACCCTATTAGGAGTATTGAAATTCTCGTCAAAGACTACTTTGTTAAGATATTTTATCCCACTTATATAGTGTTCACCCTATTAAATGATTTACAATAAGTTCCTAAATACAACTTCTAAGTCTAGTTAGAAACTACCCGATTAAGCAATTTCACAATCTTTTTGCTAAACTATTAGGAATAAATCAACAAGAAATTTTACATGTGAATGCTTTCTCCTAAAGCTTATCAAATCTCATTCTGCTTTGTTCCTTTCCTGATTTACACTTTTCTAGTATTCATTGATACTTGCGTTGTAGCTTCTTTCTTCTTCGTTATCTTTTTCCACTTTTCACTATATCCACTATATCTCTTTCTCCTTCTGATCTCCTTATAAAGTATATGTCTGACCTTATCTTACCTACTCTAGCCTAATTAGGATTTTTCAATTATTCCATAGATTGTTTTGATAGTAGGTTGTTGTCCCTAATTGTAATATTTTCATTTCCTTTCGCTGATAAAAATTTCTGATAATCTTTGTCGATAATCATGACCTATTTTTTGATAACCTATTCTTTTCTGATAGTACTTTATACTTAATGTTTAATTGCCATAGATGTTAGTTTCCAACAATGAAAATCTTAGTAAAATTAATAAATAGCTTGTAGAGGATTTTTTCAAGTAACACATTCAAGATGCTCTGACTGAAGGTGGCAATATATACAAGTCGTGTCTATCAACTTCAAAATATGTTGAAGGAATGGAGAAGTAGATAAAAGAATGTGAGAAAAAATTACAAAAAAATTCTCAATCTTTTGACCCTTTGAATGCTTCTACATCTGACCTAGAAAGACAAGATCAAGGGTATGAAGAAATAAAAGGAGAATATTATTGGAAAAGTGGGAGAGCTTAGGAGTTTGATTGCTCCTAAACTTTAGACATTGTTTAGTGCAATGAAGGAGGCAAAAAAATCATTAGCCTCATCAGCCCCAAAAAACCTACTGCTAGTAGAAGAAAAGTAATTTATATTCAATGGCCACATATTAGTTTTGAGCAGTCTCAAAAAAGATTGGGACAAAGATCTATAGTTTTTTAAGATCATTTGTGCATATATTTTTAAACTAATGTAAGTTAGCAAGTTTTTGCATGTACGTATAAGTTATGTATATAAGTTTTGGTATACAATGTTTAGAGGGAGTGTAGGACATTTTTGGTATGTATTTTCCATGGATGTCAAAGGGGGGGGTATAAGAGAGTGAAAAATGTGTTTATTATGCTCACGGGGAGTTATGGTGGAATTATGTTTGAATTTTTTTGGAGTATTTAAGTTCTGTGGAGTAGACAGTTTTGGACACTTAGTAATTTTTCACTAAGTGTTTCCATCAATGCAAAAGGGGGATATTTTTAGAAAGAGACACTAAATATTATCTTGGATGTTGTCCTTAATGGTAACTAAACACTAATTCCACATGTGCATTACAATTGGAGATCAGACCAGACGTCAGGATCAAAATTTGGTTAAGTATGGAATGAAGAACATAGTGTTCATGCAATGTACAATAAAAGGTATGTGTTCCTTTTAGGTTAAAATATTTAGGTGCACATATAAGGAAAGAATTTTGGATGTATATATATTATTATTACATAATTTGAAGGTATGGTGATATGTGGTGTGAAATTTAGAAAGATAAGAACATTATTGTTTATTTTACCAGTTAGAACAATCAACTTATGGGTGAAAAATCTTTACTTGTACGTGATACATTTGTTTTTGGCACTAAATTTTATGTTTAAATGATAAAGAAAACATTTATGGAGGATTTTACATGATTTTTTTGGTGGGAAGTGAATTTGAATTAATTATTTGGCCGACTTGGTCAAAATGTGTTACATTTCCCTAGAACATTTTTGTAGTCAACATTGGGAGATCAAATTTTTGGTTGAGGACCTATAAGATTGATGAATTAGGTTTTGGAAGTGTGTATGAATGATAGGAGGACAATTTTGATGCATGAGATCAATGTGCAAGGTGTGAAGTGAAGGATTTCATGAAGGTTTTTGTAGATCTAATAATCTAATTAGCGAAGAGAAGGAAAACATGGCAGTCAGAGGTAAAATTGTATCAGATAAGAGTATGTGTTAATATGGAACTGTAATAAGAAATTCTTAGATGTTATTTAAGAATTGTGAAATATTATGATCATTTTTGTGATCTTTTAAGATAGTGAGCCTTCTTGTAAAGGGTTTTATCCCTAATTTTAATTGAGCACTGAGCTCTAGGCAGTGTGCCTGAATGAAAGTGCATCCCTAAACTTATTATAAGAATATATTTCTGCAAAGTATTTTGTTTGTGGGTTCCATCCCCACCATGTCTTTTCCCCTAAAAGGGTTTCCACGATAAAAAACCATATGTTATGGTGTTGTGGTTATTTTGTTTATGTTCTTGCACTCTACCTTTTGTTATATGCATTAAGTGGATTGGAAATCATATTAATAAAGTTAAGAGTTTTAGAACACTGATTCACCCCCCCTCTCAATGTTCCCTCTATCCAACAACATGGTCTGAAAAGGATATATTCCAAGTGAGCTATGGTACCCATTATTGTAGGAAAAATAAGCCATGTACAAATAGTCCTCCCACCTCAACTGTTAATCCATGACATACATGTAAAGTATGTCCTCAAGAACATGATTTACTCGCTCTATTTGATCATCGGTCTCTAGATGATATGCTAAGGTAAAATTGAGTTGCACACCCAAAGAATGCTGGTGAGATGTCCATAGTGCAGAACTAAACACTAAATTTCTATCTTAAATGATTCTAAAAGGTATCCCATGAAAATGAGCTATATCCTCCATAAATACATGTGTCACTAGAGTAGCAGTATGAAAATCTCTCATGGGTGAAAAGTGAGCCACCTTGGAAAACATTTCCATAGTAACCATAATGACATTAGGATGACGTGATGACATAGGTAACATGGTAATAAAATTAATAGATATAGTGTCTCACTTCCACTTGAGAATGGAATGTGGCTGCAAAATACCTATCAAAATGCTAAGGCTCTGCCTTCACTCTCTAACACTAAAGACATTGAGCCATGAAATTGGAAACATCACACCTCATCCATGCCCAAAAGTACATCTATCTAAGATCAGCATGCACCTTATTGACACCAGGATGCGTGATTCATGGCGCATGATGTGCCTCAAATAAAACTAAGAAATGAAGATCACCTGACACCGGCACATAAATTAGCCCATGGTGCTAAAAAATTAATGTTGACCTCTAAAGATAATGCACAACAATATGTCCTTGTTGGTCACAAGGGAAACAACCCCTTTGCCAAAACCTTGACCTACAAAAGGTGCACTAGACTGAAAGAAACTACCCCTACTAGAGCTCTGATGACCATTCTATGGTGCACTCCTTGATGCCTAACTATGAGACCTATCTCTAGGATGTGAATCCCTGTGATGTCTTCACTTGTGCCTACTAGAGCCCTACCTCTAGGATGAACCTTGAAAAAAGTCTTTATCTATGTCATTGTTGGCAACTAGCCCTAGGAGGTGTTGAATATGCCCTGGAAGAACCTATGAGTTGTACCTGAGTACCCTGTACACTGGGTCCACAAGGATAAGCACTATGAACCTTGCTCCTTTCATTCTACCAAAACCCCTATCTATATTTCCCTCAGCCAATTGTGCCTTCTCGGCGGAAAGGGAAATTTTCCTAGGCTGCTGCATATGAACATCTCCAACAATACATCCATTAAGGCCTCTGACAAAGCGTCGCACTAACATAGGCTCATCATGAGTATAACTGGAATATTACCTCAACTCAAAGAACCTATTCTCATACTGATCCACTTTCATAGTCCCATATCAGATATCATGAAACTTATTAGTGCATGCCTCTCAGTACTAGTCAGAAAAGAAATTCTCACAGAATTGCTCATAAAAAATCTCCCATGAAACAGTCATGATATCCAATTAGATCTTTTTCTCCTCTATGCACCACCAAGTAGATGCAAAAATCCTAAGGTGTATAATGGCACACCGAGCTCTAGTCTTTCTTTCATAAAGGTTCATAGAGAAGTAATGTCCAAGATACAATAACCAAGTCTTGGCCTTGGTACCACTGCAAGAACCATCAAACATAGGTGGATGAGACCTCAAAAGATATCTCATGTGCCCTGCATAGATAAAATCCTCATCTACCCCTACCCTATCTCTTATATGCTCTACTCTTGAGCCAGGAGGGGTACAATAATTCCCGTGATCTCTTCTCCCCTCTCGCTCTCCATTATCAAATAATTGAGCCTCCCCATTGTGAGATTCCTGCCGATGAGGTCCCAATTGAGTAATAAGTTCCTATAACAACTGAACCAGCTAGGGATTCCCATCATTACCACCATGACCCTCTGTATTGATCTACTATTAATCCTCATGTTTCTCTTCCTCCTGATGCTCTTTCTCATGATGTTCCTCCTTGCAAAGTTCCTCCTCGTGGTCATCTCGATGTGCATTCCATCGACCACTTAGGAGGCATCCTCCAGAGAAAAAAAAGATATGGATCAAAATCACATAAAACAATTTATAACAAGCCATACTAAGGCAATAAGCAAGCAATGATAACCATAGGTGAGTACAACAACCACACAACACTCACACAAAACACAAAGGGTAAATATACACTAGATATCTCAACATGTGAACATGAGCTTTGATACTAGATGTAATACCCTGCCAAGGAACCCTCGGAACATAGGGTTAAAATAAGCACAAACCATTTTTTTTTGAAAGGAAGATAGAAAAAAATTACATAAGTGTAATATAACCATGAAGCATAACCAAAGATGCAACCATAACAAGTAAAATCATGATCGTGCACAAGTGGAAGACTCAAGCGTACATCCAAGGGTTCCAAGACAACCCAAATGACTAGACAAGAATAGACAAACAATTTCAAGCCACCACATGAGAGTCCAGACCACGTCCACAAACCTCACAGGATAAGACCAAACCATCATCAATGGTCGCCAATCGAGGAGACAAGATCATACTTAGTGCATTCCAAAACAAGGTTCATTTTAAGCCTAAATAAAAAAGTGAACCTAACATCATTATACATAAACAAAAAATGAGATGTAAATACTTGAAAACCATCCCGAAAACATAAGGAATCTAAATCTGAAATCAATTTTTGCACAGACCCAGTGGAACTATGAACTATAAGATATGCACTAATTTGGTAAAATAAATGCACTAGAACAGAGTGCAAATGCACTACATTTATTTACATACGCACTTAAAGATCATGAATATACGCTAAAAGACTAGGGAAATGTGCTAAAAGAATAAACAGATGCACTAGGTTGCTCTAAAAAATACCAAAATGAACTAGAAACACTCCTGAACAAGGTTCTCTTAGTTTGATAACAAGGTAGGCTTACTGGTACCAATGTATGACTAAAATATAAGGCTTTCTCCAGATTGGGGAGTACCGGATACCAACAATCAAGGTAGTAAACACTCAAGATCAATAACTAAAAATAATAACAACTATCTTTCATAAGCAAGTACTAAAAGAGTAAAGAGGGATATAAAGAGAACATCATGCTCAAAAATCCATCATTAAAATAAGTCCTGCACCTATGCACTGGTCCTCATCAGTGACATGAAATGTTTCCCTACCATGTGGAACCCTCAGGCCCACCCCACCATGTTCATGGAGATAATCACTCAACCACAAACACAATGTACACAAGAACAACAAAAGAGGGCTAACATATACGGTAATCAATGCATAAACTTAGAGGATGATATAGAGATCGAATGCAACATAATCACAATAGAATAGGGTCGCTACTAACTACTACTGGACCTAGGCAGGAGAGCACTAACCATAGGGAGTATACCCACCTACATGGAGCAATACTCAAATCTGAGGTGCAAGTACCATCTACCATCTGCACACGTCAATCTCTAATATCTGGGGCACAATTACCATCTACCATGTGCATGGGTAAATCTCTAACCTTTTGGGTGTAATTACCAATTTATCTTGTTTAATGTTTATACCCATTTCATTTTATTATGTTTTCATTTTTTAAGAAACTCCTTGACACAACCTATGTGGCCACTTTCGGGCTAGGGACCACCTAAGGAGCTACTTCCCATTCCTACTCAACCCACCTAGTCCAATGGCTCAACATCCAAGACAAAGACCAATACAATAAGCTTTTCCACTTAGTCCTCACCGATCAGGACATAAACAAAACACTTTGTCCACTTGGTCTACACCAAGGACATGAAATAGGGACTCCGTCCACTTAGTCTACACCAAGGATGCGAAATAGGGACTTCATCCACTTGGTCTACACCGAGGACAAAAGCACAAGATGCATCGTCTAAATGGTCTACACAAAGGATGTGGATAACATAAGCATCAACAAGCAACAAAGGCAATAACGGGAGGCAAATACTCCCAAAACTCAAGACAAGAAACTGAGTAAATGCAAAAAAGACACAATTTGCAAACTACTCAATTGGCCACTATGTCAAGAGATCATATTTTGATAAAATGCATCAAACATCTCACGAGGACATGAGGAATTCTCACAAACCAAAAAATACACTAAAATCCCAAATTTGGGCAAAAGTTGGCAAGGTAAGAAATCAACATTTTAGCATCAAATAGGTGAGTTCGGATCATGATGGTTTTTATCTAGATTTTCCTCAATCCATTATGATAGTTTGGTCCTACTACAAACATGGAGTACTACTAGGTCCAACAAACCAATTTCACCAAGCATGGTGATAGGAAAAATTGGAAGGTACACAAATCAAGATGAACTCAAAATTGCCCAAAAATGAAACTCAAAACTAAGCTAGAAAATTAAAACTCATTTTCTCAAATACACCCGGCAACACAATTATCCAATAAAATTCTTGTTTCGACACATACACAAAAATGGGCATGATAACACCATGAAAACCATAGTTTCCAAATTCTAAAACTTAAAATAAATGTGTATACCCAATTGAGCAATGAAATGTTATGAAATTGAGGGGGAAATCTAATTCTCAACTCACACAACTAAAGAACTTTACTTCATTTGAAAAGATGAAGCAAAGAAAATGATATGAGATGCCCTATCTCACACCAAGTGGAAAAAAATAAAATGAGGAGAGGAAAATAAAAACCCCATGAAAATGTGAGCGAATCCATAGAAAGAATAGCAATGGTGGCATGAATCCATTGAGCCGCTACCCACGTGAATCTGACGAGCGGATCAAACACAATGAGCAATTTAGTGATTTTCTCCAAAGTAATTTGGAGCAAAATCCAAATTCACCAAATGCAAAAGTGAGGAAAAAGACTTGTTTCCTCAAATATAAAGTCACTTTTGCCAAAAGACCAAATAGACTTTAAAAATTAAATCACTTAAATAAATCAGGGCGATTAAAGACTTCCCGAATTTGAATTAAATTAATACAAAAAAAATGGAATTCAACTATAGCTAATTAGCTGGTAAATCAAATCAAATCCCCAAACAATTAAATTAACAAATACAATTTTAACTCGACTGTGACAACTGTGGGAACTCTAAATGCACAGACACGTATATTGGTCTAATACTTATTCATTTAACACACAAACATCAAGTATAGCTACTCACAGTATAAATAGTCAAAGCATTATTTAAATAATAAAACATGCCTAACGGAACACTAACACTCTAGTGATGTGATCATTCGTATGTATTAGAATGTCATAACACTGGCCATTCCATATTCTAATCCTCAATGTACATATCATTTAAATAAATATTTCATTAAACATAAAGCATTAAAATAATCGTTTACACCAATATGAGCATATATCAGTGAAAGTAGACAACTAGAATATCCAATAACATATAAGGCATAATATAAAAAGGAATTAGATATAATCATCATAATATATTAACCCAATGATCTCGAATGCAAACTACACCAGATATAATCATAAAGCATCATGTAACATCAAACAATATCATCATACAGATATGATCAAAATGGTAGACAACAATATAATCTAACATCTAAATTAACAATGATACTAGTAACCAAAGTAATGTACTATAACCAAATCTATCACACAAAGCAATATCTAATCACATCATATGAATAGTCACAAAATCAAAACATAATCTATATTAGATCAAAATAACATGGAACAAAATGCAACCACGTGAGGCGCTACATCTACACAAAATGTATAACAAGCAACACATCATAGGGGAAGCACATTACAAATAAGAAAATACATAAAAGAGTCCATTATACAATAGGAGCTAGTCAAGAATATAATTTTCCTCCTGCCTTACATTGTCTTCTTCATAGGTTTCTTTCTTTATGAAGCAAGATCTTTCTTAGGTAGCCAAAATGCACAACCATCAAAAAGATAAAACACTGTGCTTTTCTTTTTTTTCAAATGGTGAGATTATATAATGTATAAATCTATTTTCTACATGAATAAATAAAATAATGAATTGAATAGTACAACTTTTATTTAACATAAATTATTCACACAAACAACCCTAGTGAGCACTATAACTCCTCACATAGTATTTTTTTTAATATATATTGAGATAGCTTAAAAATATAGATACATCATCCAAACTGATCTATATTAGAGTTATGAAATCAACATAAAAAACTACTAAGGCATAAGTTCCTATCTGTAGCATGTGCTCATACTGCTATCAACTATGACTACATCAGTAACATGACCAAGTAAAAAAAGGGTTGTATCATCGACCCGTTTATACTTTACATAAATTTATACATCATAGACATAATAGATCAAAATGAACCAAAAAGAGCAATTAGGAGTAGCTTATGGTCATCAAGTTCCCCATGACCCGATAATGTTATTATTGCTTTCAACCCAATCACACACAAAAAAACCATTTGGAGGTTCAAACGCAGGAGGGATGTTAACAACAGCCTCCTAGCTCGGAGCATTTTGTGTTTTTGTTTCTTTAATCTTTGCATTTTCCTATGTAACATTGATACTTTTATCCTGTATAAACTGATTCAAAATGTCAAGTTAACTTTTTCCAAGCATCTCCCTATAAGTTTTGAAATAATGGGTAGAGTGAATATCAACCTTGTAAATCAATAGTACACCTTCCTAAAAAAGGATCATAATATTCTTTTAGGAATCTCCAATACTGTAGAAACCTGTGACATAATAAAATAGTATATGGTTTTTATGTTAAGCTCGGTTAGCCCTCTCCTTTTATTTTGAAACACCTTTTCGTTCCTCTACTTGCAAAGAAACCAAAGAACCTCAATAGACAAAACATACCAAAAGTGGTTAAGTTTAAGATCAAATATATCAAAAAACCAGCAAGGATCTCACTCTAGGATAAACCAGGATGACCATCCCAAACAATAGGGGAACCAAGGAAAATGAACCAAACTTTAAAAGAAAAATTGCATTAAAAAAAGGCATTTAAAATTTTTAGGAAGATTACAAACAACACAGGTGAGAGACTCAATGCTCATAGAGGATAACATGGAACCCACATCTAGCTTCTTTAAGAGTAAAAGGAAACGGAAACAAGACTTCTTTGGTTTAATAGGTTGGCACCAAAAAATTCAAAAATAAAGTGTCATTTAGAGTTCATCCAATCAAGGCCCCAATACTAGTTTACCCATTTGAATATAGATGAGTCATCTTTTAGCATAGTATATATCCATTTGGTAGACAAGTTTCCATTAGCAGCGAGCCATCTGTCCACTTTAATTGCCTAAAATAATCTCTATCATATACTTTACCAGGAAAGAAACAGTCGGTGGATTTTGCATTCAATGTATAAGTCTTTTTCTGAGAGGGAAGAATCTCATACTTGATACTAATCTCTTCCCAAGACCCTAGTTGACTATCAATCATAACATCTCTAATGAGTGCAATACCTTTATTATTCCATACTTTGGCAGAACAACTTTGTGTTAAAGCAAGGGGTTTATTATTCAATTGGATTCCCCACCAAATAGATCTGTCAGTAACAGAGTAAGAGGGTGAGCCTCCTACAACTCCTTTGGATCATAGTAGATTCCTCACCTGGGACCATGCTCTCCATAATGAAGAAAAAACCATAGAGCCAAATATTCTCATATCAAATTCCCCCATAATAATATCACATAAGGGAATATCTTTCCACTGTTTACATTTTTTGATAGTAGATCTTTTGATATTATTTCTAATTAAGACTTTCCATGGTTCATTGACCTTTAATGCTTTAAAGATCTATTTGGATGCCAAAGAAATTCCATGATTTAACAAATATCTAAGTCCCAATTCACCCTTATTTCTTGGTCTACAAAACAAATCCCAATTCACACAGTGCCTTCTTTTATTCCCCATACCATTAGAACAAAAGAAGTCTCGCATGATCTTGTCAATTTTATTAACTTTGTAATTTACAAATAACCATGAGGATGAATAGTAAATAGAATGAGATGCCATAAATTTTTGAACAACTTGGACTCTCCTTTTCAAAGAGAGCAAGTGTGTTTTCCATTTCAGACGCTTCTTTTCTATTTTAGAATAAATACATAACCACATGTACTTGGGAGACAATTCAACTACAAATGGAATTCATAGATATCTTACAATAGTTGTAGGACCATCCCACATCCATCCTTTAGAAGATACCCACCATGGGGCATTTTTTGACCAACCCAAAACTATAGATTTGTGTGGAGCAATTTTAGCACCAAAAGCCAAACAAAAAAAATGCAATATATCTATGGAATTATCAAAATTATCTTCTAGGAGTTCTAAAAACAAGGTTGTGTCATCAAAAAATTGTGCATTAATCAATTCTTCATGATTAGGAAGGGAGTTCCCTTTAACTTATGGACCAAGTTCAGAAGACCTCAACATATAAAGAGGGAATCAACAACAATGACAAACAAGACCATAGCAATGGGGCATCCTTGCCTAATAGATCTTTTTAGGGGGATTGGGTTAGAAAGCTCCCCATTCACATAAATAACAGTAGAGGAATCCATAAATAGAATGGAAATCCAATTGCAAAAATAAGGAGGAAAGCCAAAAGCATGAAATATCCCAATGAGGAATGGTCATTCCACTTTGTCATATGCTTTTTCAAAATCCAATAGATGCATTGCAACATTTTGGCCATCGGCCTTGGCCTAGTGTAGCACTTCCCAGCTAGTAATCATATTTTCCAATATGTGTCTCCCTTTTATAAAACCTATTTGATTTACAGATATGAAGTTTTTCAAGAGACTAGAAATTCTTTTAGCTAAGATTTTGGTAATAATCTTATAGGATAAGTTCATAAGGGTGATTGGTCTCCAATTTTTAACTTGAGTCTTGTCTCCAGTTTTAGGAAGAATTTTTATAACCCCCTATTAATATTCTCCCCAAGGGAGCCCTTCTCATAATCATCCTCATAAAGTGCCATAAGTTCCATGTTGATCCACTCTAAATTTTTCTTATAAAATTCAGCAGGGAGTCTATCAAGTCCTGGGGACTTCCAATTATCTAATGAGCTAATTGTAACTTCAATTTATTTTAATGAAATGTTCTAATTTCTTTCCTTAGCTTCTTCTTTAGAGATATTTTTTGGGATCAACTTGAAACATTTGTTAAGAGTCTCTTGGTTGTCCTCACCATGTTCAGAAGAAAATAAATTACTATAGAAATTGTTGAAGGCCTCCTTTATAGAATTTGTCTCACTAGTCAAACAGTTGTCAACTTGTATTTTATCTATCAATTCTCTTTTTGTTTGGCTCTAATAAGGTTCAATAAATATTTAGTGCCCCTATCACCTTATTGAGCCATTTCATTCTAGTTCTCACCTTTTGACCTTGAATTTTATAATTTTGTAATCTCCTAAGTTGCATCTTGGATTGAGACAGATCACTTTCCAACTGACTATCGTAACCTTTGATTTGGATCTCCCTCTCAATACAATTTAGTTTACTTTGCAAGTAAGATTCCTCATTAGATCTGCCCATGACCTTTTTCTTGCCTATAATCTAAAACATCTTCCTCCAAACTTCTGTGAGGGAGTCCCATTTTTCTCTAGGTCTGAGTTCCTTATTACAAAACTTACAAAGTAAAGTGTCCATCTTGATGGAATCCATTGAATCTTCATCATGGAGAAGGGAGGAATTCAATTTGAAAGCATTATTTGTCTTTGGTCTGACAGAAGAGGCAGAGTCTAGATCAAGACTGATAATGGTAGATATGGGGGAATGATCAGAGATAGTGGTCGGGGTAACAGTCATGGGAGAATGTCCATCATATGAGGAAAAAGATAAGGAGGAGACATACGTGTAGAATATATCAAGTTTGCAGTACACTCTTTGCTGGCCAGTTTGGTTATTTCACCATGTATACAAGATGTTTGATGTAGAGTTCTTTTTCCTTTCAATCGAGTCAATAAGATTGAATCTTCTTTTGAATTAAGCCCAAAAAAAATGTTCATTCCCTTTCCAAGAGTGTTTGATTCCTCCACATTTTTCTTCATTTTTTTTACCATGTTAAAGTCCCCAACAAAGATCCAGTGAGCATTAGGGAGGCCAGATGTTAGCTAGTCCCAAAAATTGGCCTTTTCTCTATAACCATAAGCAGTGTAGATATTACAAATGCCTATAACTTTGTCCTTCACCTTGAATGTGACCCATTGGGATCTTTGACAAGGGGAGACAACATTATCCATGATCTTTTCATCCCATTCAGGGTGAATGAGGATGGAAACACCACCCTCTCATCTTTCATGGTTAGAATGAAAGCCAGTGTCTTGATCCCAGAAAAATTTCATCATGGTGTATGCTTGAAACCTTGCAAACTTGACCTCCTGAAGGCAAATGATATATTTTTTCTTCAGATTGTTACACCTTTTCCTAACCACATATTTACTATATGGCATTTCCAAGCCTCTTACATTCCAACAATGTATGTTCATCATCATGGATTATTTCAGAGAGGGTTTTTAAATTCTTGTAGAGCCTGGTAAAGCAATCAGGCAACTCAAAGTTTTTATGTTTGTTATTACTTCCTATAGAATTAGATAGGGATTTCCTCTCTATGATCTTCCTTTTTTTCTTTGCATTTTTTCTACGAACTTCAGTATACTATTCCTCACAACCATCTTTCAATCCTACTTTTGTAGCACAAAGCACAATTTGTTTATCTAATTCCATATCCATCTTGGAGTACATAACATCAGGTGGGGAATCACTCTTCTCCAAAGGTAATTTTTTGTCATTCCTCAACTTCTCTGCTCTCTCATTGATAGATTCTAACACTATTTGTTGAGTGTTTTTTTCCTGGTGCGGGTATCCATATTTCCCCCTTTTTCTACAATATAAACACAAGCGACATTGTTTTATGATTGATAACTGATACGAATAGAGGGAGGATCATTATTTTTGTTTGTAGTAGGGATGACATCAAATTCTTCCTCAAAGGGGGTTTTCCAGTGTAGTGAACTTGCTATCCGTATTAGCAGGAGAAGAATTATCAATGAATGTTTGTTCAACGGCTTTGAAATTATCAAATTTGACTGGTTTATCGGTGCTATTATTGGAATTTGCCTCCATATTTTTCTGTTTATCAACTTCTTTAGTCAAGTTAGGATTTTTTCTAGAGTCGTCGCTTGCGGAAAAATTAAAATTTGCATTTTGTGGATTTTTTAGAGACGGACAATTGTGTCTCGTATGGCCATTTGATTTACAATGAAAACAAGCACCCAAATTCCTGAGTATAGTGAGTTCCCAAGTAAAATTATCTTCTTCTATTTTGAGAGAGATTCTTTCTGGAATATCAAATTTTGGGGACAAGAAATGAGAATTCTTACGTTTAAATAGGGCAGAGTGACCCTCGAGTCCTCTACCCGCAAAACTGAACATAGGGGTTTTAAAATTTGGGGAATAAAGGTCAAAATTATGGTTGCAATTTCTTCAACTCTACCTAGTTAGGTGAGGAATGAGTGACAAACTTCTCAAGATCACCGTATGGAAACCAAGGAAAGGATCTCAATAATGAGTGACCCACATTCCACAAACCTTTCTTTAAAATCCCATCTTGCATACTGTGATATTGCAAAAATATTAAGAAAATCCCTTTTTGTATCATTCAATAGAAACTTACATGAATCCCCAATTTTTCCCCCACACATTCATTAACCATTCATCAAAAAAAATTCTTGAAGGTGATAAATATTTGTCCATACAAACAAATAATATGTAAATGCTTCTCAAATGGGATTGTTCATACCTAATAGCCTTCACCATTTCTTTGTTAGGAGAGAGAGAGAGAGAGAGAGAGAGAGAGAGAGAGAGAGAGAGAGAGAGAGAGAGAGAGAGTTCAAACANGGAGAGAGAGAGAGAGAGAGAGAGAGAGAGAGAGAGAGAGAGAGAGAGAGAGAGAGAGAGTTTTCAAACAGACATGAGATGACTTACCATTTCCTCCCCCTTTGGTTCTCCATTTGCGATGATGCTTCCACTTCCATGTCTATCTCCATTGGTTCTGAAACCCCCAAAAAATCTTCCTTACTCCATTTAAGGCTGTCTGAAAAAAAAAAATCAAAACTTACAGAGGACGGACACACAAGAACATACTATTATGAAACAATTTCCTTATAAGATAATTTTCTTGTTCTAGTTTCGAAGGGCTTGCACTTTCATTATTACCAGTCTCATCATTCTCCATAGTATCCATACACTCCTCTCTATTATTAAGTACCCCGTCATTAATAGAACCCATTCAAGACACATGAGTGAAACCAGGTTTAGGATGAAATGAGCCAAACCCCAATGGCATGATGAGTTCGATGGGAAGGATAACACATGCAAAAATGAAAGCACAAAATAAAACCAAAGACACAACATACAATAAGCACAAACAAGAACTAGCCAACTCAGCAAAAAAAAGTACACAAAGTATAGATGCCTGCGCCAGCAAGGTAAGGTACAACCTCCAAGTAGATGAAAAGTATTTCCACCTCTAGAAAGCATACCGCTTGCATAGTGCTATCAAAAAAACCACAACCATCTTTATTAAGCTCCTCACATAGTATTACATCATTAATTGTATAAAATAAACTATACACCCGAAATTATTCAATTTTCTCATTAACATTAGGTTTTGTGTCAAACCAAATATATGTAGAATATCATTGATCCCCTTCACATGCCAATCTAAGATTTGATGAGCACTCTTACATGATAAAAAAATTTTAGGTGAGAGTCATCTCCAAGGTACACCCTCCTGCCATCATATTTTATAATACCAAGGTAACCATTCTTGTTGGGGTGTCATTGAATGAATAACTTTATTCAATTAGTCACACATCTTTTAATGTAACTGTTGTTTAGACCTCAAAAAGGACATCTACATTAGCTTGAGAAGATATTTCAAACTCATTTGAATCATTTTTTCCCTATTTTCTGTCCTTATGGAAGTCCTTGAATCACTATAGTTCCACAACTTGGAATTTACAAGAGAATTCGATCTTGAGTTATTTTGTGTTCATGATTCTTTTTCTTTCCTTTCTCTTTTAGTATTTCATTAAAGAATAGGGTCTTCTTTTCTAATTTATCTCACTACCCTCTTTTTTCTCTCTCTTATTATTTTTAATATTATTTATGATCTTTATGATGGTAACATATATATTGGTGATTCTTCCTCTTTACTTCCTCTAATGCCTTAACATTCTCATTTTTTGTAGAATCTCATAAACAACATAAACTTTTAAGACTTCATTCTATATTGTCACTTTACCACACTATAGTGCCTCTCCCATTTGCTTCCTTCATGGCATCTCTATGGATGTAATTTTGGCAATATTTCTATGGTGGTGCCTCTGTGTAGTTGGATGAGAATTATTTTCTGATGACTTGGTTTGGCTTTAGATGCTACATTGTGTCTTTATGTGATTCATTGTGCTTACCTTATTTTGTTGCATTGGCAAGTTTTGTATTCCTTATGCGTGGTTGTGAGAACCATTATGCAATTAGAGTCATATAATTTCCACAGTCCATTATGATTATTTTTTTGCATTTATGGTTTAAACTATGTGCACTTTTTAATCAACAACGTTTCAGATCATACTACATGATCCATCATCAGGATGAAGCAATAGCTAGAGAGCACAAAAGATAGAATAGTTGTAGACTCAAGAGCTTAAATAGAGTTAGGAGGTGGAAAACTGGGGCTTGGGGAAGAGGAGGGGGAAAGAACAAAAGACAATAAAAAATACAAAAAACCAAAGACAAAATAACAAAAAGAAAGAAACCTAAGCACCAAAAAAAAAAGTGACAGAGGACTAACATAAAAAAAAACAACCTAAATAAATAACAAAAAAAAATATCAAAGAAAAAAAAATCAAAAGAATGAAATAATCCAATGTGTGTGTGTGTGTGTGTGTGTGCGCGCCACCAAATACAAATATGAACATTAAAATCTTATATATATAGAGAGAGAGAGAGAGCGATTAAAATAAGGACATAAAGGCATGCATGTATTTGTATGTATTTATACCTATATACATATCTTATATTCTTGGTTTTACATATATTCTTCTTTTTTATTTATATGTTCATATTTGTATTTGGTGGTGCACAAACACACACACATTTTGGATCATTTTATTCCTTTGCTTTGTTTTTCTATGAGGTTTTTTTTTTGTCATTTATTTAGGTTGTGTTTTTTTATGTTAGTCCTCTGCCAGTTATTTTTCTTGGTGTTTAGGTTTCTTTATTCTTGTTGTTTTGTCTTTATTTTTTTTGTATTTTTATTGTCTTTTGTCCTTCCCCCTCCTCTTCCCCAAGCCCTAGTTTTCCACCTCATGCCTTCATTTATTCTCTTGAGTCCGCATTTATTCTATCTTTTGTGCTCTCTAGCTATTGCTTCATCCTGATGTTGGATCATGTAGTGTGATCTAATATATTGACGATGAAAAATTGTACACAATTTAAACCATAAATGCAAAAAAGCATTGTACAATTTCTTGTTGCATACCTGATTTGGGATGCTAGACTTGTTGAGGTTGTTATCATGATTTAGCTTTGACATTGTGAGATGCACCTGGTTATGGTACATTCTAATGTTCTTATTGATATCATATAGAGACTGTGTTCTTTGTAAAAAGGTCAATAGAGCTTATTATTATTAATAGTCATGATGTATGTCTTAGTTTAACTGATAATATGATGGATTATGGTCATATGTTTATGATGTTGATTGATATATTTGACTAGAGGTTTTAGTCCTTGTCTGACTATGTTTTTTATTACTTTTTGGGTGTGTTTGTACCAAGGTAGTTTCTGTGCTTTTGATTGTTTAATTTTGGATGTTGTTTATGCTTGATGTTCTACTATGTTGTTTGTTGTCTTAATTCTACGAGGGTTAAGGGTATTTTCCCCTACTTAATTAATCAAAAATATAATACCTTATCACAATAGTAATAAGAGACACATTGATGATGTCATTGATCTTGCCAAAGATGGAGCTATGGGGAAGTTTAGAATGTCCAAATGGGTTTATGCTAAGATTATCCTTATTCGTGCAAGATTGCAGACTCTTCAAAGAAAATTGGAGAAATTTGTTTGTGGGGTTGATCATTGCAAGAGAGGATGATAACTCCAAAATGCTATCCATTTTGGAGAAGGTTTCTATGGACATTAATATTTTGACAAATGATTATGAAGGAAAAATTAGAAATCTTGAGTGGACCATCCATAACGTACATCAAATAATTGAAACTGTGGTTAAAGTTAGCCAAACAACCATCCACAATAGTGCAGAAGAGCTTCAAATGTTCAATGATCTAGTTAAGAACTTGAAGACCATGGAGTGGGAGAGGAAATTTACTATCATTGGTGCTAACAGTGGTGATGCTAGCAAAGACAAAAAAAAGGATGATGTTCCTAGTCATGATGCTCATACAAGATAAAAGTGAAAATTCTACTTCCTAGTTGCAAGGTCCATCCAATAGAATTCACATCCATTCCAAACCTTAGGAGGGTCAAAATACAATTATTCAGGAGGTGGTCAATCTTCATGATCACCTGATCCAAATAGATATCAAAGTTTCTCATACCTTGAAGGAATTACAATTGTGTTTTCTGGTTCCATGTCTTTATTTTTTCCATGTTGTTTTGTTATTGGTTGCTATCAGTTTGTTGATGTTTTCCTTTTAGGAAACATTTTTTTTGTAAAGGGTTTTAGGGCCCCTTTCAAAACATATTTTACCATTAATAAAAAACATAATATCTTAAAATGAATTCTTTACAATATGACCAAATATCATGTACTCGACTTATATAGTGGACAAGGACCATACACTACCACTTATCCAAAAAATTAATGGAACCATCAAATAAAGTGAAAGTATAATCACAAGYGAGTCTCCTATTTTTACATCATCTACCTAACTTGATCWGATAAATSCATGAATACACACTAAATATTGGTCTCTTGTASATTCATTATGATAAAAATAAAGTATTTAGAGGTAGCTTGTAAATCAATACAAATCACATCTTAACTACATCCCAATAAACTCATATAGGATTAGCCATGGAATGGCTAAGGACTTCCACTTCTTGGACAATTCCAAGTCTAGTAAATTGGAGGCTCATACATCAAAATCCCAATCATACTAGAATAAAGTACTTTATCCATGTTCTCCATCTCATTAGGTAAAGTTGAGCATTGCTCTATAAGTAGGTTGGTCCCTCCAAAATAGGAATATGTAATGGTTAAGATGTTTTCATGTTGATCCTCTCTAATACTAAATTCATAGTTTCTCTAACCTAATCAAATATTTATGTTAATTCTATCTCTTCTATATCCATATTAAAAATATATCTAACTCCTCCCGAGTCCATCTCAAACTCCAAGTTGTAACCATATCTTTATTATTACAAAAAGAAAAACAAATAGTGACATACATTGCAATGATTCAATTTGCATGTCACAAATTACAAACTCAACAAAAAGAAAACAAACCTTGACCTAGCACATGATAGTAGAATCATTATTTTCAAACACTTAACCTTCAAAATTTTCCAAACACAATTGATTGTAATTTTTAATTTAAAAAATTGAACAGCTAAATTACATAATCATATTAATTTTAATATAACAGTTGAATAAAAAAAGCTAGAAAGCACACAATGATTTGAACATTGTCACTCTCATGCCATTGAGAAAAGGCAAGAAAGCAGAAGGTCACTCTACAGATGGAAGAATGGGAGCTGAAATACTGGGGTGTCATTGCACACTGGAATAATGGGAGCTAAAATACTGGCATTGCATTTCATTGCAGCACCAGAATGGGTGTGGTATTTGTACACGAGAGAGAGCATGCCTGCTGAAATTGAGGGACATTGCAGAGTGGAGAAGATAGAGATGATTATGGGTCCATATCGATCAATGTTCTTCCCAACAGCGGAATCAAGGGTTTCAAATGATTGATCTGAAGAATCACTTGAGCTCACTTCAAACCAGAGGTACCCTGCCCAATCCAATCTTGAATTATTGTTGAGGGTTTTCCCCTATCCTATGACTGATCTAGATTGTCCAAGTATTGTCCTCTACCTCTTGTTGCTTGTCCAAATAAGTTATTGGGTTGCTTCTAGAATTTAGATTTCATTTTTGTGATCTTATTAGGGTAGTTGTTTTGGTGTGAGCAACACATCTTGTAGTGTGTGTTTTTGTGTCTTAACCTTTTTTGGTATTACGGATACCTTTTACCATTTAATAGTAAATCTTGTGTTTAATCTTTACAGGAAATTTTTTTCAAGATATTTTTATTTGAATTCAATTCTATACTTTTGTTTTTACAATTGCAATATTAAAGATAAGGAGGATGATGAGGAAATAGCCAAGCAGCTAGCGGAATCTATAAAATTCTGTTTATCTGAAGTCCCATATAAATAGTAAATTCCCTTTTCTATTCTATTTTCTAAAGGACTTTATAAATTTTCTTATTAATTACATGTTAAGCCACCACTTGGAAATTATTGCAAAATCTAGGAAGAAAATTTTAAAGTAAGTCATTCATGCTTATATAAGAATGCATAGCATAAAAGTATAAAGTAAATAATCGTAAGATTTTTTCTGTTTGGTGCACCTTAAAAAATTACTACACTGCATTCCCTATTTGATAATATTTAGATGCTAATAGCATGCTATATTCCCTAGTATACTGCATTCCCTAGGCACCCAGCTAAGTCATCCCCTACTCCTGCTCCTTTTAATGTTGATCCATGGTGGAGTTTGAAGGCAAGGACTTGATTGCTCTGACTTTATCTAGCTGAAGATGTTTCTAGATACTTGATACTTGCAAAAGCAGGTGATTTGATCAAATTGTCCTCTATATATTCTCACCTACCTTCCAACTCACCACTTGATCCCTATATTCTTGCAACTGTCTATAACTCCTTTAAGCTACCATGACTACCCCCTCCCTAATTTTGGGTCATATGACAAGTAATCTGAGGATGACTAAATCCTTTAGAAGGTGTAGGAGATTCCCTAATACTATTGGCTTCCACTTGTCTGACAACTGCAACATCTTTCTCCCATGTTTATAGCATACCCTATTCATCTCATTCCATACAACATCTATGTCAAGTCCAGTCTGTTGTTAGGTCTTTCATCTCTATCCTTTAAAGTTTTAACACCAATGATTCTTCATGAAAACTTCAGTGACTATCATAGCACCTCACTATTACATAGTGCACGGTCTTTCTATATTCACCATCCTATTGTCATGCCTCTACCATACAATACATTTTTGTCATTTATCTCCTGAATTTTTTCCTCTTATATTAGTGTTTGGGACTTGATATGATTATCATATTGTATCTGTATCATAAACTATTACAAACTATTCACCCTTTCCAACTTTCCATAGAACTTGAAGAAAGGACACACAAACATTGTCTTGCTACTGTTACGTGTGAAGAATATTTGTCTTTATGATGATTAGGTCCCAAGACTGCCACGAGCAAGGTAATGGAAATCCAATTTTCTTGAAGTATTCTCTGTCATATGTTGCTTCTTGACCCAGACTTTGTCAACATGCTATGCTCTCATCTTAGAATATCTAGTTTGCGAATTAGCTAACTATTGTGAACCTCTACTACCATCTAGGATTCTGATTGTTTTTTATTCCTACTATTCTTTCCATTAACCCTTGTGCCTGTTTATGATCCTTGGACTATTGTGGACTGTCATATATTACTTCCATCCAAATGGCCATTATTTCATTTGGTTTAATGTATAATTTTGTCATTTACTCTGTCAATAGCCTTATCATATGCACTAAACCACCTCTACCGATAGTGTTTTGGCACACAATTCTCATAACTTCATGGCAGGTTGGTTCACTATACTGGCTTATTTAGAAATGTCTTTCAACCATACTTTTCCATATCAATATTCATCATTTTGGTGTTCACTCAGACATAGGGGTTGTAAAGAGAAGTTAGACTATGGTACTTGTTATCTTTTCTCTTTATCTTCTATGCTCTTCTTGATTAATGAAAGCTTTGGCCTCTGTCATTCTCCTTTCATGATGCACTCCACAAGTCTCAGTACACTATCACTAATCCTTTGACCTACTTAACCTTTTCAACCATGTCATTGTCTTAGTCATTATCTTTGATTTCATTGTATCATGACGAATATATAATCTCGGCCAAGGGATGAAAGTTTAATGAAATGAGCATGGTAGACTTCTTACTTTAGGATTTTCAATGTAAAAAATTCTGACAAATACAAAAATGAAATGCCAAATCAATAATTTCTACCACCTAGAAAGTTTGTCATTCTTACTTGGCATGAGAACTATCATCACTAGGACTATCATCATTGTGCTCTTGTTAATTGAAGATGTTCATTACTTGTTCAGAATTCACCATATGATGCTTTGTCCATAGCTTGATGTTTCTCTATAATTTTAGAAACGTCTCTTTACATCATGTTCTAATTTGCTGTCTTCTGTATCCATCATTCTATGTTTTTTGTTTTTCTTTATGTGCTATCATTTATTTATGTTTGACAAGGCCATGCTTTTTTTGTTTTTTATTTTTTCCATTTAGTTCTACTTTAATATGTGAAAAATCAAGGAAGTCAAAATGAATGTAAGGCTTTACATTGGACTTAACCTTCTCTCAATGGGAAGAGTATGAACTGTGCTAGATAAATCATCTGTTATGTGACCTCAATTTGTAGTATGACCTTGCTTGCTTGTCTTACATAAAGCTCCTTTTTCCAAGATGTCACATGGCCTTCGTTGATAGATTTTTCACAAATAAAGTTTAATTCTAGAATTCAAGAAATTTACAGTAATGTACCATTGATGGTACTTTTTACTCATTTGGGTACTTGTTCAGAATTCACCATACGATGTGTATTATTTGTTCAAAATTCACCATATGATGCTTTGTCCATGGCTTGATGCTGCTCTAAAATTTTAGAAATGTTTGTTTACATCATATTCTAATCTGTTGTCTTCTTTATCCACCATTCTATGTTTTTTTGTTTTTCTTTCTATGCTGTCATTTATTTCTATTTGACATGACCATGCTTTTTATGTTTTTTATTTTGTCCACTTAGTTCTACTTTAATATGTGAAAAATCAAGGAAGACCTACTCTCAATGGGAAGAGTATGAACTGTGTAGCATGTCCCTCACTGCTGGATTGTAATTTTTAAAGCAATATTGTAGTTCGCATCACCCAGAGTTAATCACACTATTTAAATGCCAAACATTAGCAGATGCTAATAGCCTAATACCCACCTAGACCATAGAAGTGTTTTCTCATTGATGAATTTTTTTTGTGATGATTTTAATTGTCATTGTTTGTTCTTTATAACGTATGCAACCTTGTCACCTTGAATCTCACCCATTCCATAACTTTGTTGCCAGTTATATTATGATCATTTTTCAGTGTCAGCTGGAGATTCTATTTGTTTCAAAGGTACATTCCCTCCAAGTCCCAAGCCATGAATATTTTCCTCCTCTACGTTTCTTAGGGTTTTTTCCTCTTGTGTAATAGACACAATATCTTCTCTTGCCACTTTTTAGTAATATTTTTTCTATTTTTCACATAGAATTGTGGTTTCTGTTGTGCTCTATATTTTCCTTTACTATATGTACCATGACCCATTTTTGGAACAGAAGGTGCAGAATTTTGTAGGTCAGAATAAGATACCTAAGATACAAGCTTCTTCTTAGAAGTATTAACTGAGGTCTCTCTCTTTGTGTTGTCATCCATCGATGGTGGAATCCTTAAGCTTTCTTGATGACCCAGCCTCATCTATAAGGTACAAAGTGCTCTCCATCTTTGAGATTGTTGTGATTTAATCCTTGTTAGCGAACAGATTTGTCTCTCAGTAAATCACTTTTAGGAAAAAATCTACAGCCCTTTTGAAAGACAAATGACACTAGCAGTTGGGTAAATGATTTGAACTCACTTCCCTCTGAATTGATCCTAGGTATAGCTCCCTAGAGATATTTTATCAGTAATATCTAATTCTGAAATTCAACTTTTAACCCGAAATTTTGGAAAGGTTACTTAAACATTCTTAGATGAGAAGTATTGCATAAATACCTTAATAAAGATAGCAGGATGATAAAGAAAGAAAAAGCACAGTTTTTCTTTTAACATATTCAATGAAAACAGACAACTAATCGGTAAAAAAGGTCACAACATATAGATAAAGTTAGAGAATTATGAATCAACAGACACATACATTGCAGAGTAAACAAAATGTCAGCACAGGACACTTGCTCTTTGTTTTCAAACAACACAGATTTGATAAACTTAATTGTAATGTATTTCCAAAAATCACTGCACAGGCAATCACATGAAGTTTGTTCTTTTAAAATAGTATCAGATTTTTCCACATCTATTCCTCTAACCTCTATATATTCAAACTATCACCACCAAAAATATAACTATCTAGTTACAATTAGTCTCTTATATTCAGAACCCTTCCAAATTTTGCATCAGTAATACTTATAGTATCAAAGCACCAAGAGGTCTCCCTAAAAACTTGACCTCTCAGGAAATTAGTTATAAAATGAAACCAGTAGAAAAGGACACATGTCCTTAAGAGTTTGCATGCTAAACCAAATAAAAACTAATTATCTAAATCTGGTTCTTTGTCCACAGCATGATCCTCGCTTCCCGCTGGGCTCCCTTCTTCTTCGGTAACTGACTGGGTAGGTTTCCATTCTTTATACACCTGGACCAACTCTTTCACAAATGACAAATGCAGGATCTTGGAATTCACTATCCGGGCCATTGAGACCTCCTTACTCCACTTCAACTTCTTCACCTTTTCTACAACACCGGGCAGTTGATCCACACACAGATATAACATAGATTCAATCCTTTCCATCTGAGTTAAGTCTGAGGCTTTAGGATTAACCTTTTCTCTGATTATCTTTATCACTGAGTCGAAGGCTTCCAGAGCGCCTTTCAATTCTTGTTCACCGTACAATGATGGATAAGTATAGGTGAAGTTAATGACCTTCAACTCGTCCAAAGAATCTTTCTAAATTTGTTTAGCCTTGGCTTCATATTCTTTGTTTACTTTAATGGTGCTTCTTATGAGAGAGATATGCCAGCTGATGTTCTTTCTAAAGATGAAGAAAATGGATTCCTCAGTGCATTTCAGATTTTTTTCTGCGCAGAACTTACTGAAGCCATACCTCTCTATTTCCAATAACTTCCTCATTGTCGATACCCATTTTTCTTCCTCTCCATCCCAGACTTGGCGCTGGGTCTGCAACTCTCTCGTTATGGCTTCTGTATCATGGAGGAATAGATGGGAATATTTGATGTACTATTGGCCACTGCTAAGTACTTGGGACATCCACTCATCAACTGAAGAGACCAACATTTGACCCCTCTGAACTTGATTTAGCAAATTCTTACTTTCTGCAGAGTTTGGATCAAATACCTATGAAGATTGAATCAGTGGCATGGCGTCAAAGTTGCAGAAAGTGTTTATGAATCGGGAGAGTGAAACTATTGTCTACTTCATTTCTTTCTTTTCCTTGTTTTCTTGCCATGATGTCATTAACATCTGCTGAGCTGTCTCTTTGAAAAGGTGATTCTTTCCCACCCTATCCATAGTCCCTAGTTCAATTTTAGTGACTTCAAAGTCTTCAGCCACAACATCCTGCTTCTCCTCCTTTGGTCTGTAGGTGGCTACTTTAGCAGTCCACTTCCCAGTTTTAGCATTAGCAAACATTCGTGTTGTGCTCTTTACTTTCTTGACCTTGGGAGTCTTTTGAACATATTTGCTGACTATGTCCTGCACTGGGATAGATACGAGAACTAGGCTTTGTTTCTTGTTCACTGAAGTGGTTAGCCATCTTGGTGTGACACTTGTTGCTGCTAGTTGTTCACTTGTCTTTACAGGAGTATCCACCAAATCCAAACTCACGTCATTGAGATCAAAGAGGTCCTTTCCTATTTGCTCATCTTCACCAATTTGATAGTTCATATCCCCAAATTCGTCATCTTCCAAGTTGATTGTCTTTGTTTTTTCCTAAGTCATCTTCTCTTTAACTTGTGACCAAGACTTTGACCTGGTAATTCGCTAAGGTGAGACCACAGGAGAAGGCTCTGTAACAGATTTCTTCTTTGAACTCTTAGTCTACTGCTTACCTGATGCACCTGCATTATCAATTGATTTATGAGGATTAGAAACAAGGGAAGAGGAATATATAGGTGAATATTTAGCTTCAATTGACTTAGGAATGGAATGTTTTCTTCTTTCTTGTAGCCATTCTTCAGTTAATTGAAGTACATGTTGTTTCTTTCTCTTAATGTCATCTTCGTCTTCCACTGACCAATCAATTTCATATTCCTCATCTACTAGGGATCTTTTGAAATTAAGTTCAACCAAGTTTGAACCATCATTTGTCACGCCTTCCACATTGAATTGCAATCTAATGGATAGAATATGATAAATACATAGTCAAATATGATCTCTCTCCTTAACCTGGGACTCATCAGGACAGTCCTCCCAGAAATCTTCTAAATGGGGAATGGGGAACATATGGGACCTAAGTCCTAGACTTCCACTGGCAAAGTTCTTGTTATCAAAACTAGTCCTCTATGTATAATACTTGAAATCAAAATGACTCAGGTCGCTCCCTATGCTTACTGGATCTTCAATAGTATAACATGAGAATTTACCTAACTGTTATGGGAAAACATTCTCCCACTCCTCTTCAGGAAGAAACCTTCTGAGTACTGTGGCAAGCTGCCTACAGACCTCTGCAAAAATAAAGCAGTCAAAAGCATATCTAGGCAATCTTCTAGGGGCATCTTCAAAACCACCAACTCTCACATAAGTGAATCTAAGGAACTAGGTATAAAAACTCCCAAATTTAGTCACAAACTTTTGAGTTTCAGCACTCATTCTCCTCCACAGTCCCTTGTTAAATTCAAAGAAAATATGGATGCAAATCACACTTCCATGGCCAAGCACTGGTTGACGAACCCACAAAGGGGAGGTTCTCATTTTCCCAAAAAGTTTAACAGAAGTAATGTGCACTGGTATATTAGTGATGTCATGGTGATGTTACAAAGGGTCAGAGGGTCACCAGAGTCCTATTTCTTCTTAGATTGGTTGTTATGTTATATTCAAATTGTGTTAGAAGGAAAATAGACGCTAGATTGGGCCGAATTAATTGCCAGTTCAATGAGAGAACAAATTAACAATTCCAAACTCATATGGTGTAGTTTCTTCATGTCTTCTTTTCTGATGTATTGTTTAGCTTGTAGTAGAAAATGGGATGTGATGATTCATGAAGCTTGGTCTGATGGCATGTGTGTTTACGAGTATTTCCCCATTCTTCATAGCGATAATGTAGTTCAGAAATACAGGAGAGTGCATGATAGTTTTATGGGTAAACTTTGTTTTGCATTCACTGGGGATTCTTCCAGGAGAATGAATGTTGAAGCTCAGGAGTTTGTGACTAAATTTGGGATTTTTTATACCCAGTTCCCTAGATTCACTTATGTGAGAGTTGGTGGTTTTGAAGATGCCCCTACAAGATTGCCTAGATATGTTTTTGACTGCTTTATTTTTGCACAGGTTTGTAGGCAGCTTGCCATAGTACTCAGAAGGTTTCTACTTGAAGAGGAGTGAGAGAATGTTTTCCCATTACAGTTAGGTAAATTATCATGTTATACTATTGAAGATGCAATAAGCATAGGGAGAAACCTGAGTCATTTTGATTTCAAGTATTATACAGAGAGGACTAGTTTTGATAACAAGAACTTTGCCAGTGGAAGTCTAGGACTTAGGTCCCATATGTTCCCCATTCCCCATTTAGAAGATTTATGGGAGAATTGTCTTGATGAGTCCCACGTTAACGAGAGAGATCATAGTCGACTCTGTATTTCTCAGATTCTATCCATGAGATTGCAATTCAATGTGGAAGGCGTGACAAATGATGGTTCAAACTTGGTTGAACCTAATTTCAAAAGATCCCTGGGAGATGAGGAATATGAAATTGATTGGTAAGTGGAAGACGAAGATGACATTAAGCGCAGGACACAGCATGTACTTTAGTTAACTAAAGAATGGATACAACCAAGAAGAAAACATTCTAGTCCTAAGCCAATCGAAGCTAAATCTTCACCTATATATTCCTCTTCCCTTGTTTCTAATCCTCATAAATCAATTGACAAAGCAGGTGCATCGGGTAAGTAGCGCACTAAGAGTTCAAAGAAGAAATCTGTTGCAGAGCCTTCTCCTGTGGTCTCACCTCAGTGAATTACCAGGTCAAATTCTTGGTCACAAGTTAAAGAGAAGATGACTCAGGAAAACATAGAGAAAATCAACTTGGAAGATGAAAAATTTGGGGATTTGAACTATCAAATTAGTGAAGATGAGAAAATAGGAAAGGACCTCTTTGATCTCGATGATGTGACTTTGGATTTGATGGATACTCCTGTAAAGACAAGTGAACAACTAGTAGCAAAAAGTGTCACACCAAGATGGCTAACCACTTTAGTGAACAAGAAACGGAGCCTAGTTTCGGTATCTATCCCAGTGCAAGACATAGTCAGCAAATATGTTCAAAAGACTCTGAAGGCCAAGAAAGTAAAGAGCATAGCATGGATGTTTGTTGATGCTAAAACTAGGAAGTGGAATGGTGAAGTAGCCACCTACAGACTAAAGGAGGAGAAGCAGGATGTTGTGGTTGAAGACTTTGAAGTCACTAAAATTGAACTAGGGACTATGGATAGGGCGGGAAAGAATCACCTTTTCAAAGAGACAGCTCAGTAAATGTTAATGACATCGTGGCAAGACAGCAAGGAAAAGAAAGAAATGAAGCAGATAATAGTGTCACTCTCCCAATTCATAAACACCTTCTGCAACTTTTATGCCACGCCACTGATTCAATCTTCACAGGTATTTGATCCAAACTTTGCAGAAAGTAAGAATTTTCTAAATCAAGTTCAGAGGGGTCAAACTTTGGTCTCTTCAATTGATGAGTGGATGTCCCAAGTACTTAGCAGTGGCCAACAATACATCAAAGATTCCCATCTATTCCTCCATGATACAGAAGCCATAACGGGAGAGTTGCAGACTCAGCGCCAAGTATGGGATGAAGAGGAAGAAAAATGGGTATCGACAATGAGGAAGTTCTTAGAAATAGAGAGGTATGGCTTTAGTAAGTTCTGCGCAGAAAAAACTCTGAAATGCACTAAGGAATCCATTTTCTTCATCCTTAGAAAGAACATCATCTGGCGTATCTCTCTCATAAGAAGCACCATTACAGAAAACAAAGAATATGAAGTTGATGCTAAACAAATTTAGAAAGCTGCTTTGAACGAGTTAAAGGTCATTAACTTTACCTATACTTATCCATCAGTGTACGGTGAACAATAATTGAAAGGTGCTTTGGAATCCTTTGACTCAGCGATAAAGATAATCAGAGAAAAGGTTAATCCTAAAGCCTCAGACTTAACTCAGATGGAAATGATTGAATCTGTGTTATATCTGCATGTGTGGATTAGTTGCCCAGCGTTGTAGAAAAGGTGAAGAAGTTGAAGTGGAGTAAGGAGGCCTCAATGGCCCAGATAGTGAATTCCAAGATCCCACATCTGTCATTTGCAAAAAAGCTGGTCTAGGCATATAAAGAATGGAAACCTACCCAATCGGTTACCGAAGAAGAAAGGAGCCCAATAGGAAGTGAGGATCCTGTTGTGGACAAAGAACCAGATTTAGATAATTATTTTTTATTTGGTTTAGCATGCAAACTCTTAAGGACATGTGTCCTTTTCTACTGGTTTCATTTTATAACTAATTTCCCAAGAGGTCAAGTTTTTCGGGAGACCTCTCGGTGCTTTAATACTATAAGTATTACTACTGCAAACTTTGGAAGGGTTCAGAAAATAAGAGACTAATCATAACTAGATAGTTATATTTTTGGTGGTGATAGTTTGAATATATAGAGGTTAGAGGAATAGATGTGCAAAAATCTAATACTATTTTAAAAGAACAGACTTCATGTGATTGCCTGTGTAGTGATTTTTGGAAATACATTACAGTTAAGTTTATCAAATCTGTGTTGTTTGAAAACAAAGAGCAGGTGTCTTGTGCTGACATTTTGTTTACTCTACAATGTATGTGTCTGTTGATTCATAATTCTCAGACTTTATCTATATGTTGTGGCCTTTTTTACCGATTAGTTGTCTATTTTCATTGAAAATGTTAAAAGAGAAACTGTGCTTTTTCTTTCTTTATCATCCTACTATCTTTATTAAGGTATTCCTGCAATACTTCTCATCTAAGAATGTTGAAGTAACCTTTCCAAACTTTCGGGTTAAAAGTTGAATTTTAGAATTAGATATTACTGATAAAACATCTCTAGGGAGTTGTACCTAGGATCAATTCAGAGGGAAGTGAGTTCAAATCATTTACCCAACTGCTAGTGTCATTTGTCTTTCAAAAGGGCTGTAGAGTTTTTCTAAAAAGCGATTTACTGAGAGACAAATTTGTTTGCTAACAATCCTATAATCCAAGCTCACTACTAGATCCTGCCACCGTTTCACCAATTATTTGTACTTTAATTTCATCCCTTATTCCTGGATTCTTAACCTATGCTAGAAATATCATAGAAGTTGAATAATAAGAGTTGTTGTCACTCAAGGTTTGAGTGAGATAACAAGTATATAGTGTTAGGCTTTGGTCATTGTTATCAAGATAATCCTACAGTGCAAATAATGATTGGAATAATATATGCATATTTGACCTCTACAGTTTGGACTACATTATATTATCTGTATATTTGAATCCATCACAGATGACTATTTTCTATTATCTGTTGAAACTTTATTCTGCATTCAAAGAACATTGTAATATTGTTGTTAAACAAAATAACCAGTGTGTGAAATGGTTATTACCTACATGTGTTATTATGCAAACTCATATTCAATAGAGGCTTGAGTTTATTGTTTGAAATTTGAAGAAAACATGTGCAGATTGACTATAATCCTTACGATAACCCAGCAGTACACAAATTATGTATATGTAAGGAAAATTTGAAGGTTTGTTTGTATCTGGTCAATGGCCATGAAATAAATTATCGCTGATGGAACGAATATAATAGGACATCGGGCAAGCAAGAAAATGTACAGGTTTCTTATGGCGAAATGATTCAATATTGAATTGTGTCGGGTTTATATACTTTCAACGATACAATATTCCATCTGTTGTGTTGACTATAAAGTTGGTAACATCTATATATGAAGAAATTATGTATTTATTGATATCGATGGGCCTTGTCTATGCTATCCTAGTTGTCTTTTCTATCCTGGTTGTCTATGTCGGCATTGGATTAAAATTTCATCATGTTTAATATGTCAGCCAAACTTAAAAATTCTTTCTATACCAATCAGCAGCTGATGTGTCAACTAATTGTGTTGTTTTGTCTTTTCTAGAGTAAGCTGCCTATTTGGCCAGTCAGTCCGAACTTGAGAAGATATAATTAAGAAGTTGCGAAAGATGTAAAATGGTATTGGCAATTGGCAGAGACTGTTATCGTTAATTAAAAATGGGAAGACTTTTACAAAGTTATTGTGTGTCATTAATTAAACAGGGGATGAAAATCAGTTGTAGTTATCAACCGAACATCTAAGAATTCCCTTCTTCATACCTGTTAGAACATATGTGTGTGTGTGTGTTCTTTCAAATAATAAGTGTTTCCGATGTGTGTTGAAGACGTGATAAAAGTTCAACATCAAGAAGGGTGTGTAGTTAGATAGAATAATTGAAAGAAATTTGAGATAACAACATACAGTTTCAAACAGAATAAAGAACTGTGGAAGTATATAAAAGAAGAATATTTCTAAATGAAATATTGAATAACTCTGTGCATGATGTAAAGTTTAAAGCAAGTATGGAGAAACTGTAGTTTGATCAACTGTGTTGCTATTGAAGGGAGGTAACAACATTTTGTCTTTTCAGAGTTATTTGAACATAAGTAATTTATTTCTCTGATAACAAAGTTTGATAATTTTCACTCAACTATATGCAATTATTTTCCAGTATTGCCTGAAGTTTGTTCTGAGACACTATCAGAGATTTGGTTATTTCTATTTGGAGTTGGTTTAGTTTGTAAAAAGCACATATATCTCAGATTATAATTATGTTCACCTTATATTAAGAATGTACTATTGTGAGGTTTTCTCATCGCCGCCCCATTGCAAATGGGCATCGCCTCTTTTTTCTTGGCAGTGGGGTAGTTGTCCTAGTTAGTCCTAGCTTAGTGGAAATTTTCATGTCTCCAAGTTTTAGAGTTGAGTTTGAGCAACTTAGGAAGCCAAGTCAGTCAGGGATATAAGTGAGATTTGGGCCGAGCTTGTCAGGGATGTGGAATGGAAGTCAAGGGATTTGTGATGAATTGAATAAGAATCCTTGGAAAATCCTTGTTCCAGTATCAAGTTTATCTTAGAAAGTCAAGAAAAGTTACAGAAAAGAAAATTTCCATTATAATCCTATATATCTAAAACCACTCTCAAACATCTTGACAATATTTATATAAAATACAACTTGAAGTATTACTTGAATGTTATATTTTGTATAAATCCTCTATCTTCCAACTTGGTTGAGTCCAAGGCAGGCTAGAATTCTGACCTCCTTGGGGCTCCTCGCGCCAAACCCCCTTGATTTATGCCCTTTCTTTATGAGCCTCTAAACTTTGTAAATTGTGGCATGATGAAATTTAACTTGCAATTAAAGATGACAACTTGAAAACCAACCTGCAAATCACAAGCGCAAGGCAAGTATGAATTAATGATTCAACACATTAAATTTTTTGGAAGTCCAAGTTGGGCGAGCCCAAGGAAGGTCTGAATTAACATCTCCTTGGGTGTCAAGGAGACCAAGTGCGGTCAGAATTTTGACCTCCTTGAGGCTCCATCAACCCAACCACTTGCCCATTTCCGCCTACCTTCCAAGCTAAAAGAATCTTATATGATTTCAATGCATGTGGATTGTCGAACAAAAAAAAGATTGCTAGGGCAAAGGATTTGGAAAGATAAACTTGTTTACTAATTGAAAAAATGCAGATCTCATGGTTGAAAGTAAGTTAATGCCTTAAAATCAAAGAAACGACATTTTCTGTGAGGAAACCAAACTTGGGTAGACCCCAAACAAGGTTGGAATTTTGACCTTTGTTGGGCTACATGCTCAACAACATCCTTCATCTGCCCAACATTAAGAATGAAATTAGAAAATGAAGATAGGGTGACAAAATGAAATACAATCTTGAATTGAAATCATAAGAAATGATAAAATGTGATTGGAAACCTTGAAATTGAAATGTTTAAGTGCAATATAGAAGGGGATTGAACACCCACCTCAGACTAAAGCCCAAGGAAGGTCAAGATTTTGACTTGTTTGGGGCTCAATTAGCCCAAGGGGAGTCATAAGTCTAACCTTCCTTGGGCTCCAACATAAGATAATTTGAAACACATTCGGCTCCCCTTGACAATTTTTCCTTCACCTCCCAATTGCAAGTCGAGCTCTCCGTTGCAAACATTTTGATCAAGAAAAGAAGACCTCTTTTTAGTGATGAAATAATTGAAATAAGTGCAAATCTGAACCAAGACGAAGGTGAATTCACTAAGGAAAATCAGATTTAGAGGGAGCAAAATTATAGATCTGTGTGAAAGTTAAAATCCTACAAGTGTGGAGGACCTTGCAAGAGCTTGAAAACTTGAAAATCTAAACTTATAAACTCACAATTCCCTTATCACAACTTGTAAGGTATGCATTGTAATTTTCTTATTGGCACATAGTGTGGTGCCTTAATGTAATTGGATGAGCATTTAATGGTTGTGGTAGTTAAGTGGGTTAGGGAAGTGATGGCATAATCTTAACCCTTGATCTTAAATTGATTTTGTCCCTTCATTGTAATTGAACTATAAAAGGCTTGCAAAGCCTTCTATGTTGTATTTGTACTTTGACATGTTTTAAAGTGTTTAATTTTCGTGTGGTTTAAGTAACCCTTTGTGAAAGCTTTTCAAATTAGGGAATTTTGTGTATTTGTATTTTGGTATGATTGAACTAGGTTTTTCTATATTTAAGGATTTACATTTATTTTGAATGTTTAAAATATGCTTTAACTTTGACAACCATTTCATTGTATTTGTATGATTCCATGTATTTTAGTTTGAACTTTTCACATTCACTTTGTTCAAGGTGTATTAACTTTGACAATCACTTGTGTTGTATGTTTGAACTTTAGTGCTAAGTGTGTCTAAACTTTAGGATTCACTTTCTCTATGTCTTGTACTTTGACATTATTTAGTGCAATGTTTTTTTATTATAAAAGTAACCAAAAAAAAGGGGTTATCCCTTAAATAAACAAGGCCCATCAGCAGACAAACAAACCATTTAATAACATTGGAGAAAAATGAGACCTCGTTAGGAAACCTGTCAACACATGGGACAGAGTCATGAAGAGGCAGGGTATTGTCAACAAAAACTTGCTACAGAACAGGATCAAAAGCAATAGGATCCATACGGGCCCCATGTCCAGTGGGGGTTGCATCAGAAGTAGCAATGTAAACATCCAGGGTTACAACAAAAGTAGGGTCTGGTTCAGAGCAACAACATGAGCACGGACAGTCAGATGATCAAGACTTGCAGTTGTCTACCAAGTCACAACGCATAGAGAAGAACCATCGGAAATGGAAGGGAAGGTCCACATAATCTAGTGCTTGAGTCCATGGCCTCTCACTGACCATAAGCACCCCCTCCCCCAAAAGCCGAGTGTAGATATTCATATCAACCAAGATATGGGCCAAAGTAAAATGGTCTAATGTAGCAGTAGCTTTATCCACCTTCAAGAAACATCCAATGGCCAAGAAGCAATACATCTCCCAGAAGTGAAGTGGGAGATTAGGAAGGTGAACCCATATTGGATGTACATTGAGTGGTTCAATAAGAGGGTTGAAAGAACCAGTCTAGGGTTTTGCAGAAAAGGAATGCTTTCCCCAAACCCACAACTTGTTCAAGATTAAATCATGACCCTCTGAAGAGGAAAATGTAGCAAGGAAAAACCCCTTGCATAGGGATAAAACTCAATGTCACAAAAAGTTAGGGTTCTTGAAGCACTAGTTACCCAGCGGTGCAAATCTAGAAGAGAGGACCTGAGACCCGCAAACTTGCAGACCAAACCACAATGCTGGTAAAAATCAAAATTCTCCTCCACCTCAAGACCGCAAACCACCACAATGGAGGCCTTGGCACATGCGATGGGTTGATCTTTCTCCTTAGAAGGGATGTTAGCAGTAGACTTGACACCCCTAGCTAGCATAACACCTGCCACCAACAGCTAAAGATGTTGGAACTCCCACCGTAGCAACCACAGTGCATGTTTACTTTGTGTGCCATGAAGTGTTTTTTTGTGAAACATTTTTATATTTGGTACATATTGATAAACTACATGTGTTTGAATAATTGCATGTTTATTCATGTGTGGTTAAACTATGGCATGTTTTCATTTTTTGCATATTAAATATAAATTTTGACTTTGAAATTCATATCATATGAGTTGTGTTTATGTATTTGAGAGTTAAGTTTGATATTTACTTCATATACATACAAAAGAACTTAAATTTACATATTGTAAGGAATGTAAATACAAAACAATTTCAATTTTTTTCAATGTGTAGATGTTCATGTATGTAATTACATTCATTCTGTATGTTCTTGTGTAAGAAAGTTGTGTGTGTGTGTGTGTGTGTGTGTGTGTATTTGTGTGCAAGTGTGTCCACTTGTGTGTGCCCATGATTGTGCATGTGTGTGGGCGTGCACATGGTGTGTTTGTGTGTGCGCGCACACATTTACTGTGTGGGTGTGCATATGCATGTGTAAATGTGTTGGTGTGCATATGGGTGTGTAAATGTGTGCATGTTTGTGTGCATGCACATACGTGGGTATGTCTAAGTTAGATTTGTGTGCACACACATCTGAGTGTACAAAGGAAAGGTACATCCTCTCTTTTCTATAGTGAGTAATTCTTCTAGAGTCGAGATCCTTGTTTCCCGTCAATTCCTATCTTCAATTAAAATTTTTTTATTAATATTGTTCACTCCTCATGAGATACCAATTTAGCTAATTAAAACATGTTATGAGACCCTTCATGCAAAAGCCATAAATAATATTGTGTACGAAATAATAGAACCATAGCACAAAAAGAAGCACAACACAACCAAAGTATTTTGATTTATCCTTAGCACAACTCATTTACCTTGCATACAATTCATTTTCTAAGTCAAATAAATATTTACAATTTCAATGTACCTATACATTTTTTAACCTTTAATTGATACTTAGTCGAGTTTGAAATATTATAAAAAAGAGGAAATATTAAATCCACTTGGAAAGTCTACTTCATTTAAGCATTTCCTGAATCATACTTCTTCAAGTTTGTGTATGGTCCAAATTTCATCATCTTCAACTTATTATATGTTCTCATTGTTAACCTCTCTCTTATAAGAACCATGACTTCATCCCCTAAATAAAATACCTTAGCCTTTTTTATTTATTATTCATCTTATTAACAATTCATTTTCTAAGTCAAACAACTATTTACAATTTCAATGTACCTCTACATTTTTCAAACCCAGTCGAGTTTGAAATATTATATAAAAAGAGGAAATATTAAATCCACTTGGAAAGTCTACTTCATTTAATAATTTCCTAAATCATACTTCTTCAAGATTGTGTATGGTCCAAATTTCATCATCTTCAACTTATTAGTTCTCATTGTTAACCTCTCTCTTATATGAACCATGACTTCATCCCCTAAATGAAATGTCTTAGCCTTTTCTATTTATTGTTCATCTTATAAAAATTCATTTTCTAAGTCAAATAACTATTTACAATTTCAATGTACCTCTACATTTTTCAACCTTTAATTGATACTCAGTCAAGTTTGAAATATTATAAAAAAAAAAGAGGAAATATTAAATCCACTTGGAAAGTCTACTTCATTTAAGCATTTCCTGAATCATACTTCTTCAAGATATGTATGGTCCAAATTTCATCATCTTCAACTTATTATATGCTCTCATTGTTAACCTCACTCTTATATTAACCATGAATTCATCCCCTAAATGAAATGCCTTAGCCTTTTCTATTTATTGTTCATCTTATTAATATGCGTTTAACCTCTTCATGGAAATTCTTCGGATGCTTTGCAAAGTTTTTTCTCCTTTGTTTATCTTCTTAACTTTAAAGCATTTATGGGGCTGATTCCATACACATGCATGCATCCATCCATCTATACATTCATGAAAATGCATACATCCATATATATACATCCATCCATAGATACATAAATTCCACAAATACATACATACATCCATTTGACATATGCATGCATGTATACATAAATGCATACATTCAACACACATACACATTTGTTCAACCATACATTCATACATCCATACAAACATGCATACATGCACATATAAACATAGGTCCATACATCCATACACATAGGGTTAAGCATGCATTCATTCATACATGCATGACACACTTACATACATGCATATAAACATGCACCTATACATACCCAATAATTGTGATGCATGTTTCACACAAAGCAATAACATTAGTTGGATAATATTTTGTATATTTCATTCTAACTTAAAAGATTGACATTAGTAGGATAAAATTCCATATGTTCCATTCAAACTTAACCCACACTATTGGTGCCACATTTTATTTGAACCATCAGAAAGTCAATACCACACAAGCATGTCACACAATCAAACATGTCATGCTTGTCATATGAGCTTAACAAACCCATACAACTCATTAGTATCTCCAAAACAAATATGTTAGTTACTTGGTGCTTCATTCAAATTCCATACAATAACATTGAAGAATCAAATATCAATCAACCGTGATCATAAACAGACACACTAGGCACACAACGTAAATTTCAATGCACACTACAAATTAAATAAAACAAAATTGAATAAGTTAATAATTTGCAAACAAAACCCATCATACAACTAAATGGTGTCATTAGATCCTTCATGTAAATGTCATAAATCATCATGTAGAAGAATCAATGTCACTAAACCATGATTAATTAGCTTCCAAAAAGAATCCATACAAAATCATTTTTTTAATTTATTTTATCAAAATCCATACGACTTGTCATGTCATTAAAACTTTCACTCAAAACATCACATAATCATCATGTATGAATAACAACACTACACGCACCATAGAGGTTAATGAACATCAATCACACCATAGATTTAACATAAAAGCTAAAACAATTGGCTATTATTTCATATTAGTTATACTGCCCTAATGCACACCATGTGTATAATCCATTAGAATAATCAAACATAAGTCCATGCCAATCAACCATGAGGTATGAACATAAACATTAATCATCGCATAATGATGTAATCAAATTCCACTTAACCCTAATACATATGCACACTAGTAGTCAATTACACTTGGTTAACTTCATCGCCCTTAATGCACATGAACACCAAACACTCCATAATGGTTATACGTATTATTTAAAGAAATTTCATACAAAGCCCATAAGACTCATCCTTCACATGTACTCACAATGCAATAAGTACACTAGGCATATTGTAGGAGATTCATGTAATCTTCAAATAAAACCCATACAACTCAATCACACATACACCATCATGCAAACTTCAAACATAATCCATAAAACTTACAAAATTAGTATTACACTTTACACAAAAGCAATATGGTAATTGTACAAAAGAGTGAATATAGTGTGCTTCATAAATAAGTGCACCAATAATGGTGCATAGCTAATTTTCAGCTAACAACTATAGTGTTCAATGTTCTTATACATTAAGGTTGACAATAAAGGGATACATACGATCATCATGCACACTTATGCCATCAAAACATTCAAACAAAACCCATAAAATCAATGTCGTGTGTCATTAAACTCTTCATGCCAAATCCATATAATTATCCCACATAAGAGTAAATGTCACTCGACTATGATGAATAAACATTTGCAGTTTGAATAACATAGGAGTTTGATGCAACATTAAAACAAAACCAATACAATTAAATGATATATGTCACCAAGACTTCAAATAAAACCCATGCACCTATTTAAGCACACTATAGGAGTTTGATGCAGGATACTCATGATGAAATCTTCACTCAAAATCCATGTAACTCATATCATACTACTAAGTCATTCATCCATTATGCACACAATCATATGCCACATTCAATTAGAAATATCACACATAAAAGTAAATGTCTCTAAACATGTTACCTATTTAAGCATACTATAGGAGTTTGATGCAGGCTACTCATGATGAAATCTTCACTCAAAATCCATGTAACTCATATCATACTACTAAGTCATCCATCTATTATGCACACAATCATATGCCACATTCAATTAGAAATATCACACACTAGAGTTGGTCGCTCTACCATTGTGAATGAACAACCACACTGTGCATGCACAAGAACAATACTGCATTAGTCATAGAAAGAAACAATGACATTGACACCACTGCATTAGCCATATAAATGTCATTGAGACAATTACAAGTGCACTAGGACACACCATAATACTAAATGGCAAACATGTATCATGATATAAAAGCCTTGTAATCAATTACACAAAGTCAATGTCATCAACTCTAATCAACAAGAACACTAAACATTAAATATCATTAAATGAATTTTATTTTCTCTATTATTTACTAATACTCTTTTTGTCAAGCTATACTAATCATATACACATTCCATTTTCGCTTTCTATATTTTTATATATTTACATTCCATAAAAACATTCATGATAAAAATATATAATTCGAGTGAAAAATCAAATTGTCCTCGTTTTATATTCATTAATCATACATAAATATATATACAATTATTTGATTAACAACAAATAAATTATTTTAATTAACTTTTAACACATATTTATTTAACAAGAAAAATTAATTTAATTGACTTTATCCATAAGAATTTATGGAGGGGTATTACTACCCCTCCTTAAAAAAAGTACTTTTTATTAATTATGATTGTAAAATAATATTTGCAGGGAATTTGTTTGCAAGCTTGTTTTCAAGTTTTCATCACTATACAATAATTTCCAACTAAGCTATTGACATTTTTAAAATTTTAGTGTTTATGAATTATTTCTTCCAATCTAAAAGAAAGTTGTACAATGTCCATTTCACATCTTACATATATCAAAAAAGTTAACATCAAAACTCATCAAATAGATTGTACATTTACTAGCCATCTATGAGATAGTAGGGAAGTAAAATTTAACTGACCTATAGGAAATAGTGCACTATTCTACCATTCTTGACTCTTGAAACTTATCTATTGGGTAATAAACACAAATTCTGCACAATAAGAAGTTTGAATTACTTGGGCATACCTTAGCTCATCGTTCAAAATCATAACTCCTCCAGCCCATGTTAAAAGAAATGAACCCTCTACAAATCAAAAGGCACTACAAATACATTATATCTTCATCTAGGACTACCGATTAAAACAATTAGAATCTTCATCTAGGACTCTAGATTAAAACAACTAAAAGATTAGTCAGGCATCATTAAAATTAAAAAGCTAGATATAAGGGGGTATCTAAAATAAATAAAACTATAAGAGAAATCCTTATACTCTCTTTAAAAAAAAAAGAATAAGGTACTTATCAAACTCTCCTTATTTCATAAGAGAGTTCATTTCTTATTATATACATAAATCCATACATTCAATGCACATACACATTTTTTCAACCATACATTCATACATTCATACAAACATGCATGCATATATTATCGTTCTTAACACCTTCCCACTGTGTGACACATAACATGAAATTTTCATAGAAAATATGTAACTAGTCATATCATTGCCATGTATTGCTATCTAAGAAATACAAACTGTCGGGAACAAGGGCTGCAGCAGTAGTCCGTGCCAAATGCAATTGGAAATTATTGGATTGGTATTCAGTAACTGAGCTCTGGAGCAGTGAGAAATAGGGGGTCTTTACACCAGTACCAATTTTATGTGGCACTGTCATGGCAGGTAACTAGGCTGAAAAGATGGTTATGGAGGTACAGACCTACGAGCAAGGCTGCCCAGCAGAGGTATGAAGCCTGCGAGCAAACCAACCCAGCGAACGAACACACATTTTCAAGTAGGATACATTAGGCAAAAGTTGAATGCATTACCAGAATATATAATGGAAACAAAATTGCTATTTCATTTTTTATGTTAGGGTCGATTACTACATTCAATAGTTACCATTGAAAATTGAAATCAAAAGTTGAGTGGAACACTGAAATCTACATACCAAATTTTAAAGATGAATATATAATTGTAATGTAACAATTATCGAAATAGATACTTGATGCATTGAATCTAACAATTATCGCCAGGCTGCCTAGAAAAAATCTTAAAGCATTGAGTACATAAGAGAAAATGCAGAGAAATAGAGACATGGAGGTAGGTGGACTAACCCAGACCTGTACTACGATTCAAATATAAACTGCAAATGGAATTTGAGGTAGAAGAAAGAGTCTTTGAATGCGGACATTTATGCACCCCAAGGTTTGCCGGTAGACAGATTGTGATAATACTTAGCCCGTTTGGTGCCAGGCATTAACCTGGAATAAGCATTAGTTAATGCTAGAATAATTTAATTCTCTGTTTGTGGCATTTTTTGAATTCTTGAATTAGAAAACTAATCCCCATTTTGGGGCCAATGCTTGCATTAGTTAATTCTAAAAAAAAGCTAGAATTCATTTCTTATTCGAGAATAAGCTATTTATGGATTCAAATTTATTTTATTTTATTAAATTTAAAAGAAAAATTAATCTTTTTTTAATGTGGGTATGTATATATATACACATGTGTGTATATATACTATATACACACATGTGTATATACATGTGTTAGGGATAACTTTAAGAACCCCCCCCTCCCAAAAAGTATAAAATTGTGGCGAATCACATTTTTTTTGGAGGGAAAATTTTTAATATTGATGGCAAATTATAGATATTTGGTGGTGAATTTTTTAATACCGTATACAATTTTTATAAAAATATGGCGAAAACAAATGATTTTAATAGGAAAATTATTAATATAATTGGCGAAGCTGGAAAATTTTACTGATAAATTATGGCGAAATAATTTTCCAAATATTGTAATTAATTATTTGTCGTGGCGAATG
>MU222056.1:73241-85975 GCA_018584345.1 Thuja plicata | reverse complement strand
AAAACAAAATTGAAGATGCATTGATCCAAATAATGATCAAGTACAAGTATGTTCCATTACAACTTGAAACATATATTCCAAAGGAACTACTGGAAAGATTGTCTGGAAGATGGAGTTATGCTTTGAACTCATAAAAGAAAATGAGAGAGAGAATACTAGTTTCTATCATGCCTCCTAAATCAAAGATGGAAGAGATAAAAGAAATGATGGAAAAAAATTTGGATAAGTTTTTGGCTAAGATAAGAGCCTACAACATACTACAGGATAATGGAATAGAGCTTGAAAGGAAAATATGTGAAAATGGAGAAAAATCCTTAATCTACCAACATAATCAACAAGCAGTGAGAAGCCTTTGCTACTCACAGAGACACCTCATACAGAGGAGAAGAAAGAAGAGGCAAGTCATGAACACATTGATCTTGATAATATAAAAGATACAGATCCCATTGACTTAGATCAAGTCATGGATGATCTTGAGGTTAAAGACATCACACACTATGATTTTGACAAGGATCCCAAGAAAGGTGATGATGTAATTTTCATATAACTTAAGGATCGGGCCAATTAACAAGAATTGAAGACATCAAGTGAAAAGGACATGGATGTGGCTGATGAGACATGGCCAGACACTTCAATTTTTGACATAAAAAGAATGGACCCTACAAAATGAATTCAAAAGGATGAAGATGTCACTGTTCAAGGTGCCCAAACCGATGAATAGGACACAACAACAGATGCAGCACAGGTTAGCACTCAAGACAACATGACAGTATTGATGAAATCTATCGATCTAATAGAAGGACAAGAGAAAGCTACTACATATACAAGCACACCCTTAGACATGAGTAATACAGAGACAAATGTTACAACAAATACAAGTGCAAAACAAGCTGCAACCGATGATCAACAAATAATTCTACTGATAATAAAAAAAAAAAAGAAACACAAGTAGATAAGGGAAAGAAGATGGAGAAGAGTGGAGAAGAAAAAAAAGATGATACTCAAATGAAAATAGAAGAGAAATCTTCTGAAACACCCAAAGCTGATGAAGAGACATCTTCACCTAACTGATAGGTTGTCACAGAGAAGAAGACACAAGAAGTTTATTCTACACACCCTTCACCAAGCACATCAATGAAAACAAATGAACTAGCAACGGTAGTTCATACATCTACATCTACTAAAATCTCAAGGAAGAAAATAAAAGGAAAAATAAGCATCTTGTCACTTTGGATGAAGTTATTGAGATACCATTATGTGATCCTAGGACATTGGATCCTACTGAGTTAACAAATTATGCTAGACTTTGTGAAAGAAAAGCTATCTAGGATAAACTGAAAAGATAAACAAAAGAGGAAAAAACACTAGAGGTTGCAAAAGATATTCTACATCAAATTGTACTTGATACTACTATTGATCAAACAACTCGCATAATTGATCAATTAGGCATTATCACTAGCGCTATCACATCTCAAAATATTGATACAGAACTCTAGACTTAGGGCACAAAATTCCCTTAAGTGATCTTGGGGATTCGATGTTCCTTCATATTTATCATATTTTAGATAAATAGCATTTGTTGGAAATGGTATCATTGTTAGAATACTTCAGAGATAACTGAGAGGGGGGGGTGAATCAGTTATCTGCAACTTTAAATCTTTTCTACTTATTAATCCAAAATGATATGAACTTAATACACAATCAGATAACACATTACACAACACATCAATTTGTTTACTTTGAAACCAAATGGTAAAAACCCCGGTGGGAATTAGTACCCACAAAGAACTATACTATTTATAGTAATCCCTGTTAAAAGATTCTTCAACCCTGTTAGGAGTTGTACAATACAATGCAGTAGTATAGTTGACCTAGTTAAGGGTCGGACCCTATTAGGAGTCTTTTACAATAACCCTGTTAGGGGTGGTGGACTCACTGTCCAAAGGACTCACTATCCAAGAAGTGAAGGCTACAACCTTCTGGATAATTGATACACACTGTACCAATGAAATGAACTGTTGCTTTGACACTACTTGTCTGATATGTTCCTTTTGTGCATCGATGCTTTAACCTCTTGTAAAGAAATATAACAATTTCCTCTGTATTCTGAATGCTTCAACTTAAACATCTATATTATCAACATATGATAAATATAGCTCTACTGCATCAACACTCTGCTCTGCTTGTCAATCTCTAGCTTTCATAACTCGTCTTATCACAAATGACCTTGTATAAATACATACACTGAATATGAGATCATGGGACCTGTTAGATGACTCTTCATAACATCCTTATCAGCTCTACTAAGCACGCAAGCATAATTACAACTGCACAAGTCAATGTTGAACAGACGCGTCGCTTCACTGAGTCAGCTTCATCAATTTAATCATAACTTTGTAATCTTCTTCAAAAATGTCTTGCGCCTTCAGAACAATATCAACAACACATAACTAATCATGAATATACATATGCATATCCTAAAGATAGGTGCAACTCAAGAACACATTACATACATTGGCCTTAAACCATTAATCCTCCAGAACTGTAACCGTCAATAATAGAATTACATATCTTTACTGAAACTTCATATCTGGGTCTGCGTGTATGAACATAGCATAATGAAAATTTCAAAAACATGTATCTATCCACACAATTCTTCATGTCATCATATGGATAAGTACATACAGAAGTTTTTCTAGTATTATACGTTGTCATCAATGACAAACATACAATCAATCAACTGTCCAGAATCAAATCTCCAACAATCTCCCCCTTTGGCATTGATGGAAACATATGATATAAAAACAACTTCTATTCATGGTGTCTTCTTTCTAATACAATCTTCTCAATATCCTCATCAAAGTTTCATCTACACTGCTACAGTTTCATGTACTGTGTATTCTCTGAATACTCCCCCATTGTCATACTTCCCTACTGTGTTCCTTTACTCCCCCATAGTATAATCTCCTTCTATGTGTTCCTTGTTTGTCTTGTTTTTAATGGTACATACTCCCCCATGACATCAATGGCAAAGGGCACCTAAACTATTACACTCAGGTACTACTCCAGAAGTAGAGTAGTCAACCATTCATTAGTCACACAGGACTGATGTACTTGCTAATTTCTCTAATCAGAGTTAGGAGAGGGATTGACTCCCAACTTCTCCCTTAGATACTCAAAAGTATCCTTTGCTAAAGGTTTTGTGAAAATTTCTACCAACTGATCTTGTGTGCTTACATAGTCCAATGTCACTTCCTTGTCTGCAACTTTTTATCTCAGAAAATGATACTTGATCTCTATGTGTTTTGTCTTTGGGTGCATCACAGGGTTCTTAGACATGTTAATAGTATTGGTATTGTCACAATGAATAAAAATAGGATAGTCAACTTGGATACCAAAGTCTTTAACCATCTTTCTCCAAGAAATACTGCTCCTCCTAAAGTGCTCTTTCTATCATCAACACATCCTGCCCAATCTGCATCAGTATACACATGAAGTTGTGTATTGTCTGATTTGGGATACCACAAACCATAGTCCATAGTTCCTTTAAGATATCTGAATATCCTCTTGATTTCCATCAGATGATTATGCTTGTGTTCAGCTCCAAATCTTCCAACAATGCCAACTGCATTAGATATGTCAGATCTTGATTGTGTTAGATAAATAAGTTTTCCAATCATAGATTTGTACAATGTTTTATCAACTACTGCAGAGTCATCATCTTTTGAAAGTTTACTTCTTGTGATCATAGGAGTGCATACTGGCTTGCAATCCTCCATCTTGAATGTCTTCAATATTTCCTTCACATATTTTGACTAATTAATGAATATTCCTTTATATGTTTGTTTTACATTCAGTCCCAAAAAGTATTTTATAGGACCAATCATGCTCATCTCAAATTCATCCTGCATTTCTTTTGCAAATGTTTTACTGAGGTTTTCATTACCTCCAAAGATAATGTCATCAACAAATATGGCAACTAATAGTAATCCATCAGGTGTTTCTCTTGTGAACAAGTTGTAATCTGTTGCTCCTTTCTTCAATCCAATCTTGGTGAGATAACCATCTAGTCTCTCATACCAAGCTCTTGGGGCCTGTTTAAGTCCATAAAGTGCTTTCTTCAATTTGCATACCATGTCTAGGCTATCTAAAAGGTTAAATCCTTCAGGCTATTCTATGTAGACTTCTTCTTTTAAGTCACCATTCAAAAAAGCTGATTTAACATCCATTTGATAAAATTTAAAATCTTTTACTGTTGCATATGCTAAAAACAATTTTATGGCTTCCAATCTACTCACAGGGGAAAATGTATCAGTATAATCTATCTCTTCTCTTTGCGCATATCCTTTACATACCAATCTTGCTTTGTTTCTTATTACTGTACCTTCTTCATTCATTTTGTTTCTAAAAATCCACTTTGTTCCAATCACATTTTTATCACTAGGTCTAGGAACCAATTCCCATGTGTCATTCTTGATTATCTGATCTAGTTCTTCTTTCATTGCATCCTTCCAATCAGAATCATTACAAGCATCTTCAACACTCAAAGGTTCGATCTAAGAAAGTAAACATACCTCTTCATCCACTGTTAAGCTCTTTGCTTTTGATCTAGTCAAGGAACTACTGCTCTGATCTCCAATGATATCATTTTTAGAGTGGTATGTGGATGTAAACTTAGGAACCTTAGGTGTGACTTCTTCCTCTATAATCTGTGGTTCTTCATTGCATGAATTAGGGTCATTGCCTGAGACATCAATGCAATCAAACATTTCTTCAATCAAGGTATCTTTGTTGTTAGATCTAGTTTCTTCTTCAATCAAGGGTGCATATTCATAGTACCTCTCTTGAATCATAAACTTCTCATCAATCTTAACATGTGTGGTTTCAATTATCTTCTTTAATCTCAAATTAAAACATCTATAAGCTTTTCTTTTGGTAGAGTAACCAAGAAAAATACCTTCATCACTTCTAGCATCAAACTTACCAATAATGTCATCTCTCTTGATGTAGCACTTGCTGCCAAATATCCTAAAATATTTTACTGTAGGTACATTACCAAACCAAAGTTCATAGGGTGTCTTATCCATGCCTGGTCTTAATTGTGTTTTGTTGATAGTGTACACTGTTGTGTTCACTGCATCTCTCCAATAGGTGTGTGCCACTTTTCCTTCAATCATCATGGTGCATGTTGTATCAAGTATAATATTGTTTCTCCTTTCTGCAATTCCATTTTTCTGAGGTGTTCTAGGGGCACTCAACTATATTTTTATTCCATGTTCTTCATAGTAGTCATAAAACTGGTCAGAGGTGAATTCTCCTCCTCTATCTGATCTTAAGCATTTTAGTTTTAGTCCAGATTCATTCTCAACCTTAGCTTTGAGTATTTTGAACTTCTCAATAGCTTCTAACTTCTCTTTTAAGAAAGAAACCCACATCATTCTAGAAAATTAATCAACAAAAAAAATAAAGTACCTTTCACCATAGTATGATCTTGTTTGAGTACGACCACATAAATCTGTATGCACTAAGTCCAACTTGTTTTCAGCTGAGGTCTGCTTGCTTCTGAAGGAACTGCTTACATGTTTACCCATAACACATTCCCTGCAAATTGTATCAACTGGTCTTGCAATGCTTGGTAGGTCTCTAATTGCCTTGACATTACTGATCTTTACTATATTGTCAAAATTGATATGACATAGTCTCTTGTGCCATAACCAATTGTCATCTACTTTTGCAACAAAACAGCTTACATTTGAATTGAGCTAAAAAACATTACATTTTGTTTTAGAGCCTGATGCAATCATGTCTCCATCCTTATTGCTAATGATGCACTTTTTGTCTTTGAACTCCAAATGATAGTCTTTGTCAAGTAGTTGTCCAACACTCATCAAGTTATGATGTAATCCATCAACATATAGAACATCATCTATTTTATTCTTTCCATCCAAGGTGATGGAACCTCTGCCTATGATAGGTTTAGGAGTGTTATCTCCAAATATAACCATACCACCTTTGTATTTGTCTAACTAAAAAAATCTATCTTTGTCACCTGTCATGTGGTGTGAGCATCCACTGTCAATGATCCAATCAGTTCTAAAATCTGCTTTGGAAATTAAGGCTAATTCATGATCTTCTTCTTTATTTGCAATGTCCATATCTTTGAGCACCTTATCCATGTCTTTAAGGGAAATGAATCCAATTTCATCTTCTCCTGAATCTTCATCAGTTACACCTTCTTCAGCATGGTAACATTCCTTCCTATATTTAAGTTTGTAGTCAGATCTGAACTTCTTAACTCTTGTGGGACACTTAGATGCAAAGTGACCAATCTTATTACATGAAAAACACTTGAATGGAAGTTGTCCTTCATACTTTCCTTTTCCTTTCTTTTCTCTCTTAGCAATCATGGAAATTATTTCTTCTACCTCTTCATCAGTTTTTTCATTCTCATTATGACTAGAGATGTGTGATGATTTATTACCGTGGATTGAAGCTTTGAAGGTTGTTTCATTCTTAGGTTCATTCTTCAATCTTGATATCTCAAATGTAGAGATTTTGCTGATCAATGTCTCTCTTTTGAAGTTTTGTTAGAATTGCATAGTTTCTTCTAGAATGTTGATCTTGTTTTCATAGCCTGATGTCAGAGTAGTCAAAAACTTGTCCATTATGTCTTCTTCTAAAATTTCTCATCCATTATTTATGATTCCAGATACTGCTTCATTTATCCTCTAATTGTAAGTTCTGATGTTTTCTTCTGGTAGCATCTCAAGACTGTTGTATTTCTTCTTCCATGTCTTCTTGCGTGCATTCTTTGCTTGAACATCTCCTTCAAACATGTCTTCTAAATACTTCCATATGGTATATGCTTTGTCAATCTTCTTGATCTCAGAAAATTCAATGTCAGATAGGGTGCTGATTAGGGCTTCTTTGGAAATTGCATTATTGGTAAATGTTTCCTTTTGTCTGTTAGTAGCATCATCCTTTGCAAGGTCTTTTAGAGATGGAATTACAACTTGTGTAGCAATCTAAAAGATCTCAAAGCCAACACATTGTAGATGTGTTATCATTTTGTTCTTCCAATCCAGATAGTTCTCTCCATCGAACTTAGGGCTCTCTTTTCTGAAGTATGCCATCTAATCTACCTTAAGCTGTTAGCCTTTCTCTCCAAGGCACTTGGCTCTGATACCAATTGTTAGAATACTTCAGAGATAACTGAGAGGGGGGGTGAATCAATTATCTGCAACTTTAAATCTTTTCTAATTATTAATCCAGAATGATATGATCTTAATACACAATCAAATAACACATTACACAACACATTAATTTGTTTACGGGGAAACCAAATGGTAAAAACCCCGGTGGGAATTAGTACCCACAAAGAACTATACTATTTATAGTAATCCCTGTTAAAAGATTCTTCAACCCTGTTAGGAGTTGTACAATAAAATGTAGTAGTATAGTTGACCTAGTTAAGGGTCGGACCCTGTTAGGAGTCTTTTACAATAACCCTGTTAGGGGTGGTGGACTCACTATCCAAGAAGTGAAGGCTACAGCCTTCTGGATAATTGATACACACTGTACCAATGAAATGAACTATTTCTTTGACACTGCTTGTCTGATCAGTTCCTTTTGTGTGCCAATGCTTTAACCTCTTGTAAAGCAATATAACAATTTCCTCTATATTCTGAATGCTTCAACATAAACATCTATATTATGAACATATGATAAATATAGCTCTGCTGCATCAACACTCTGCTCTGCTTGTCAATCTCTGGCTTTCGCAACTCTTCTTATCACAAATAACCTTGTATAAATACATACACCAAATATGAGATCATGGGACCTATTAGATGACTCTTCATAACATCCTTGTTGTCTCTACTAAGCGCACAAGCATAATTACAACCATGCAAGTCAATGCTAAATAGACGCGTCACTTCACTGAGTCAGCTTCATCAATTTAATCATAACTTTGTATTCTTCTTGAAAAAAGTCTTGTGCCTTCATAAAAATATCAACAACACATAACTAATCATGAATATACACAAGCATATCCTGAAGATAGGCACAACTCAAGAACATGTTACATACGTCGACCTTAAACTGTTAATCCTCCAGAACTGTAACCGTTAATAATAGAATTACATATCTTTACTGAAACTTCATATTAGGGTCTGCATGTATGAACATAGCATAATAAACATGTCAACAACATGTATCTATCCATGCAATTCTTCATGTCATCATATTGATAAGTACATACAGAAGTGTTGTTGGTATTATATGTTGTCATCAATGACAAACATACAATCAATCAACTATCCAGAATCAAATATCCAAACATCATGACCAAGGACTTGTCAAAAGGAAAAGGACACAAGGTGTCAATAGAAAAAGATTTAGGAGCCCCACCTTGTTTCAATGTGTCCAATTGTAGTTGAAAAAGCTAGAATTTTTTGTTCATGATATCAATGGGGTTGGCGTTAGCTTCTTCTTTCTTGAGTCTGGAAAAATCATTATCATGTGGAAGTTTGAGACCCGTTTGTACTAGGTCTAAGAAGTATTTCTCTTTATCATTTTCCAATACTTTATCCACAAGTTTCATAAAGAATGGGCTTTGCATAGCCTTGGTAACCTTTTTTTGGTTAGTTCTTCCATATTTGGGTCCATATTTCCCCCATTGTTGTTGTTATTCATCCCTTGATTGTTAGGGTCTAGGTTTTTCCCTCCATTAACATTGGTGTTATTCATCCCTTGATTGTTAGGGTCTAGGTTTATCCCTCCGTTGACATTGGTGTTATTCATCCCTTGATTGTTAGGATCAACATTTCCTTGTTTGGTTAAATCCTTGTTCGCGTGATTAATCTGATCAGGGTCTATATGACCGAATGGAAAAGACATCCTCAGTTCTGTTTCTTGAATGGCTTTGTGTGCAGATTTTGCAGAAAAAGGATCACCCGAGAAGGGACACTCTTGTCTCAAATAAGACCTGTCTGGTTGGAGGGTAGTTTTTATGTAATGCATTTGAGTGAAAACTGGCATTAACATATGTCAAAATAAAGACCTTAGGTTTCCAAACTTGTTCAAAGATTAAACCGTGCACGAATTTGCAAAATGCCCAAAAATGGCAGATTCTGATCAAGACAAATATTCTTAGTGATAAAATGTCCAAAAGGGTATCCGAAAATCAAATTTTCTTATTATCAATCCTTCAGCAAATACCCACTATTTGCCCTTTTATGATTCTGGGCAGCTCTTACCCGTGTGTAGGTGGCCTTTTACAACTGATACGCAGTTACTGGAAAAACTCTACATAGCACTCTGCAGTTGGCAGGCAGCGTTTCTCGGTTGTTAGGCGGTTTTGAAAAGTTGTTACATGGCTCTTCTCCTTGAACACACAGTTGTTTGATGTTTACATGCGGTGTTTTAAGTTTGGTAAGTGGCCCAGCTTTGTTTATAAGTGGCTCTTCAAGGATTGTACGCGGCGTTCTGCTGATCAAAATGGATTTTGTCAATTTTAAAGGTGTTTTTGGGTTTAAAATTTTAATGTCTTTGATCAGATGTATCAAATAGTATTATTGCATGAAAATAAAATACAAACTCAGCACACACATAAGATTTGCATCATGTCCCTAAAACCACACTAAAAGTGTATATTCTCGGATGTTTTAAATTGGTTTGCACAAGAATATCTTCCCAGCAGTCTACCCTAGCCTCAAAAAATTTGGATTTTAAACATGGCTCTAAAAAAGGTAGGTCTACTACTTTATCGGGTTTCAATCTATTCCGGTCTAAACCTTGTCAAGATCCTTTACCCCTTTGAGGGCTTCCCACATGCACAAAAGTATGATTTTGCGCAATCCTGAAAGACTACTAGAGAAAGTGAGGATGGCTTGTACAAGTTTTAGTCACTTTCTGATTAAGGAGAAGTGCATTATTTATAGTGGGTCAGATGATATTGCATTGAAAGCAAGTATCTCCCACTTTGGGTTGTTCCCTCTCACCGTCCTCGTAAGGCAATTCTCGGGAGGCAGGCCCTTTTAAAACTCTATTTAGCTAGCATGTTCATAAAAAGAAAGAATTGAACTTAGTCCAACAAGTTTGGGAATCTAATTCACTCAAAGAGTGAAGAGCATATCCCTATTGTTTTTCTTCATTCCAAACACCTCAAACAAATCTGTTTATTTTCAACCTCTTGACAAGGAGGTTCTTAGAAATGAAGTGTGTGGTTCAATTTTTACCCTATTTATGCTAGATTTAAAGAAAGCCACAATTTAATCAAATGCAAGCTTGATGAGTAAAATACCTGATTGTGAAGCTAGCAAAGGCTAGGCGCATTTTTGAGTATTTTGGCTTGTTTTTACTCACCTAGTGGCGATCCTTCCCACTCTGTCTCCTCCAACAGGTTAGTCAGCACAAAGCGATACAAAGTGAAGAAAACTTGGAAAAACTTCAAATGACAAAAATACCTCTTAAAAGTTCTTTTAGTGAATGATTTATAGATTAAACCTTTTAAAGAAAGTAAGGATGCAAATTATTCAAAGAGTAGGAAATTTTGCCTCGTAAGCAAAGAACACCTTAATATAATGCTCATATAAATGTTCTTCCTCAAACAAGCTTTCTAACAAATTTGCATTGTGAATTTCTTTATCATTTTTAATCTTAGCTCTTACCTCTTTGCTAGGCCTTGAGATTCTTTTCTCTAGTTTCTGTACCTTGGGGTGATTTTTCATCTGCAGAACAAGAAAACATAGAGAATCGTAAAAGTGACAGAATCAAAAAAAAATTGATTTAAAGCAAAAGTTGCTACGTGACATTTGACATCTAAAGAGCGGCTATCAACTGTTTGTAAGCGGTACTTTAAACTTTCAACGTGGCTTTTAATTCTTACTACGCGGCTCTTAAAATTTAATAGGTGGTACAATAACATAATAAGCGGTGTAGAAATATAAGAAGAGGTCAGAAATTGTTGATAAGCGGCTTTTAACAGTTAAAAAGCAGTTCACTGTATCTGACAGGCGGTATGATTTTTCCAGAAAGCGGTCCAATATATCTCTCATACGGTAGAAAAAAGAAAGTCAGAGACGAAATAGGCCTTTCAGGCAATATTTTGATATTTGTAGGCGGCTCTTAGCATCGTGTACGTGGCTCTTCTCCTATTTTCCACAAGAAAAATACCAAAAACCACAAAAATAGAGAAAATAAAATGATAAAAATGTCAAAACAAAGGCTTAGAGTCCCACGGTGGGCGCCATTATGTGTACATGAAAATGTACCTTCATGAAATTAAGAATGAAAGCAACTATTCTATGGAAAGATAAACAAATTAATCTAAGAATTGAAAATGACAAACTATATCATCTCATGGTTCTCTATCCAAGCTTTGTTGAGAGAGCTCTCAGGCTTAATCTCTCTCAAGGACAATCCTAGAATGAGATATGTATGAAAATCTAAATGCTTAAATCTAGTTGTAATGTTCAAATGCTTAAAACTGCTCCAAGATCAAAAGAGACAATAGCAAATGTTCTAAAACATGATATGATAAATGAAATATAAATGCTAAAAATCTCTCTCAAATCACAAAGATATTTTGGAAAAGGCCTTATGGGAGACCATAGTTCCTATAAACTTGGAGGAAGGCAAATTTCAGAACATGGTAGGACACCTCATTTCTCCTCATTGTCTTTTTTTTTCAAAACAAGATGACATGTCTATCACACATCCTCAAAACTTACCCTTGCATATAGAGGTATTAATCCAAAGACATAGGGTCAAGAGAGTTCTCATAGATGGTGGATCTGGTCTAAATATTTTCACGTTGAACCTTTTTAAGTCATTAGGTTTATCCAAGTCTTCCATTGATCCCAAGAAGCAAATAACTATTAAGGCTTATGATGAAGAGGAAAGGTCTTCAAAGGGTATGATCGTTCGACCAATTCAAGTGGGACCTATCAAAAAAGACACTATATGTCAGGTGCTTGACATGAAATTGACCTACAATATCTTACTAGGGAGGCCTTGGATACATGAGATGCAAGCGGTACCTTCTACATATCACCAATGCCTGAAATTTCCATACCTAGGGAAGGAGATCACAATTGGAGGAGATTCAAACCCATTCCAATATTTCAATGCTTTAAAGCCAAGTCATGAATTATATATTCCTCACAATAGGTAAAGAGTTATCCCTGATATTACCATGGAGGAGGCCAACAAATAAAAAATAGAACCAACATCAGAAGTCACATCTCCTCCTATCCCTATTCAGGTTAACTCAACTACATCGACTAAGGGAAAAGAAAAGATGAGTTATGATGGTTCAAATTCAAAGGATACTTCAGTTAAGAATTCAACATTGAGATTGGAATATTCTAAACCCATGAAGAAATAAAGAGATCAAACTAAGCAAGATCACTATGACAAGATGAAGGACCTAATGCATAAATTTTAAAAACAATTTAAAATTAACTCAAAATGAGTAGGGGAATATTTTGTTTCCCTCTTTGATTTACCTACATCTCCAAAGACACATGGGAAACCATCCAAAGATCATCAACCTCATAAGTACAATGCCCATTTTGTGAGGGAATGTGACAAACAAGAATTAGAAAAAGAAGATGATGAGGTATTACAATGGCTCTATAGAGAGGATGATAATTCAGCTAATCCCAATGAAAGGGTGCAACATATCAATATCCAAACTGATCAATATGGTAAAGGATTTGATATCATGA
>MU222056.1:59073-69575 GCA_018584345.1 Thuja plicata | reverse complement strand
CTTCAAATCAATCCAGCATTATGGGCCTATAGGACTAGTATTCGAACCCCGACAGGAGCTACCCCTTTTTCTTTGGTTTATGGGGCCGAAGTTGTTCTTCCTTTAGAAGTTGAAATACCATCCCTCAGAGTTTCATTGCATGGATTAATAACGGATGAGGATTATAGAGTGGCCCACCTTCAACAATTGGAATTGTTGGAGGAACATCAAACTCAAGCTTATGATCATTTGAAAGTGTATCAAAATTGCATTTCTAGGAACTATAACAAACATATCAAGCCAAGAAACTTTCAAATAGGAGATCTAGTATTGAGAAAAAATCCAAAAAATCAGGCCAATAGAGAAAAGAAAGGAAAGTGGGAAGCAAATTGGCTTGGTCCTTTTGTCATTGTTTCTTCATTTGCAACGGGGACTTACAAATTGGCTTATTGTAATGGTGATGAATTGCTTGAACCTATCAATAGCATTCATCTTAAGAGGTTCCACACCTAATTCAAAGGAGAGACTATCAGAATAAAAAGTATAAGTTGCAGAGTATCAAATGAGTCAAGCATCACCCTTGTACATGAGAAAATTCAAAAATACAAAAAAAAGGAGAAAAGATTTAAAAATACAAAAAAATCAGAAATTTCAAAAAGCCAAAAACATTTGAAAAAGAGAAAAAAGTACCTTGGTGAAAACCTAGCAATAGGCACCTTGGTAGCAAAAAAAAAAAGAGCAATAAACCCAAGAGGTGAAAACTTGGAAATAGGCACCTTTTATCCCTTAGGTATTTCCTAGTTGCATTTGTATATATTGCAGTTTCATCATCTCACTTGTTCATATCCTCATTGCATCTGTCATTCATGCATTTCCCTAATGAAGTCTCAGAGCTGTCTTTGTCACATCCTAGATTAAGTTGCCCTTCGTATCACATTGGCCACATTTATCGCTTGGGGGCACACATCATAGATCTTTTTGGGTACCAACCAGTTTCAAAAGTGTAGCATTTCAGTCACACATCAGAAGTAGATTTTCAGATTCAAGAGAGACATTTCCAAACCTTTGATAACTATTATTGTTCAACCCTAAACAGTTTGATCGCATAACATGATCCTCGAATCTCATTGCCTTATTAAATTTGATACACCTTAAATGATTAGATTGTCTGGAATTCTTATTTGAAAATCTTGATACATTTCACAAACACTTGGAATTTTTGGTGAGTTTTTTTTCATTAACTTTTTTGAGTCATGTCTTTTTAGCTAATCAATGATGTTTTGGCTAGATCGGCAATGATAAAAGACTTGATGTTTTCTTAAGCTTTTGAGTGACTGTTTTGAGGAAGATTCTTTACCTTGTGTGAATTAGTCTAAAGACATGCTCTTCGAAGAACCATAGAGGATGTTCATATAGGATGGAGGGTTAACCTTTGTTTGTTTACGCAAAAGGATACCTTGGTTATTTAGATTTTCCATATCTTAATACCAACATCCACTTGTAACATTGAATCTGATTAAACCGGTATTCATACTCCCATAGTTGGTCTTCCAACTAGTGAGGGTTATACTTGGTTTCGTAGAAAGGGGTTATCACACGCGAGAAAGTCATATTCATATTCTTATGGTTGCAGTGGCACCAATACAGATTGTATGGACTCCTAGTTCCACAAATGCTCTATGATGAAAATATATCTCATTTTGCATTCCTTTCGCAAACCTCAAGGACAATTAGTTGCATTGCATTCATGTTAGATTAATTACATTTTTGCATGTTAGATTAAGTTACATTGCATGTTAGATTAAGTTGCATTTCATGTTAGATTAAATTACATTGCATGTTAGATTAATTGCATTTTTTCATGTTAGATTAATTGCATGTTGCTCTCTAGCTTGCGTTCTCAAAATGCTTAATTCTCAAATGGCTTGTCTTTCTAGCATTTTTTTTCAAGTTCAAGGGGGGGATAAAGGTTGATCACATTTCATCGAATCATATGGGTTTCAAGTCATTCACAAACTGAGATTATTCTTTGCATTCATAATCATTAATCATTACTCATTATACATTCAGAAAAAAAAAAAAAGGATTCATTAGTCATTAATCATTATCCATCTCATCATTTAGAACTGCATATCATAAATTAAATTCCATACATTCAAAAATACAAAAAAGATAGATGCATTTCATTTACCATAAGCACTAAGTATTGCATTCATTACATTGCATAATCCATACATTGTTAAAACAAAAACATATAGGGATAATTTTCATTCACATCATTTGCATCCATTTATATGTCCTACTCTACGACATTTGCATCCATTGCACAATAGAAATAAAATGCATCATAGAAACATATAGACATGCATAAAAGGAAATCTCATAACATCATACAAGGCACAATCAAAGATCATCATCAGATAAATGTCCATCATCAATGTGTATAGCATAATCAGTACATCAAAGGTACATCAATAACAAAGATATATCAATGGTACATCAAAGTCCTGATCGAAACAAAATACATATGATACAAATCTCGGGTCCATATCTGTCTCATCACCCAGTAGGGGCACCTAATCCATCTAAACCTGTGCCTGACCCACCTACGCCATCTGAATCTCTATCACCTGCTCTATCCTATGAGCTAGGAGGTGCCTAACTAGTGCTCACACTGGTCAGTAGTTGTGCAAGAGTGGCCAGAAACTGCTGCAACATGCTTATGACCTGATCTAATATGGTTGTCACTGTAGTCATCCTAGCCTATAATCCCTACACATTTCATACTATACCATCTAACACTGGAGCCTGTGTTGCTGGAGGACCCTGCGGTGCCTGAGGAGCTAAAGGAACCTGTGGTGCAACCTGTGTTTTGCTGACCTGTGGGTCAACCTATGGTATCTGACTAGGAACCTCTCACCTCTTGAACCCATCTATGTCTCCGTCTAGCCCAATCAGCATCTACTCTCAAAGGAGCCTACGCTTGTGGTACCTATGCACCTTCTACTCTTTGCCTAGGCTGTCTGAAACCACCACCTCGGCCTCTCACATGACCGCCTCTCATCTGAGGCCCAGCTGCTCTCTGTACCCATGGCACTCTGGGTTCTCTCTGGACTCTACACCAGCATGTTCTATTACCATCATCACTGTCATCTCCATCATCCTCAGACAACTCATCAACATCTGGGATAGGCTCCGCCGGATCAGTGAATCTCATAAACTAATGTCGCAAGAACCACTCTTGGTACTCTGTGAACATCCCTACGTCAGAAACCTATGGTAGCATATCCCATACTCCATATCCTATTTGATAAATCTATAAGCAAGCTGAATAGTGGTAGTCAACCTGTGTGCCCCACATTGATCTCTCTGCCTATACTCAAGCATATAATGCCATGCCCTGTGGCATATCCTACATCCGACTGAACTGGCGTAGTACTCTACCAAAGTAAAATCTCTTGATAATCAATGGGGACTATCCTATCATCCATCAAGGAGAAAACATGTAACTCCACATCTCGTACTGCAAGTATGGCCTCCACACAACCTGATCAATGTCATCGATCACCCGTCTCCAATAATCAACCTTGCCCAGACGATGCTGGACAATCATGCCATCATATAAGAATGCATATGGGTAACCCCAAGCTCTAACTCATGCTGACACTGGCCTTGTGATATGGATATGCTCCCATGTCCACAACTATAACAAAACTGCATCGGCCAAAATCGTTGCATTGCACCGATAAACAATCTCATGCAAATCATGGTATAACTGTGCTAGCACATAGGAGCCCCAATCCATCCTCTGTGGATGCGCAATCAAATCCTCTATGATCCAGCCCCATCTGACCACAAAACCACATCCTTGCCTATCTGGCAACAATAATCCTCCTATCACCGCTCCTAATAATGCTGGAAGGGTAGGGAATGAGGCAAACTGCGCCCAGGTAATGCAATCATCTGTAATGGTGTTATCTCCAAACAGCCATCAGCATACAATGCTATCGTACACTGAATCATAATACACCCACTCTCCATGAGTCAGGATCCTCAATAATCTATATACATCCTCTAGCATAATAGTCATCTCACCCAGAGGTAAATGGAAGGTATTATGGTCAGAGTGCCACCGCTCTGCCATAGCTATCAATAGACCTCGGTTCAGCTGAAACCAAGGGAGATCTAAAAGGAAACTGAGACCACAAGTCTCAATAGTATGCCGCTCAACTGGTGTGAGCTCATCTACCAAATTAAATATCCACATCACAACTCCTTGCACCCACAACTTGCAGTAATGCTCCTACATTTTTGAAACAAAGTGCATCATGTTAGTTTTTCTCTTGATGAACCATTCTAAGTCAATCACAACAAATTAAATCTATCTTTTCTCTAACTTGAGCGCATCAACTTATTGCTCCTAACCTCTAAATCATGAGACACAAGGAAAATTTGTAATCATTTTTAATCATTTCTAATTGACCTATCAAACATTCATCATTATGACTTTTCTAATATCCTAAACACTACGTGACATTCTGGATGAACATTTTCTAGCATGGAACCTAATTGGGTCATCTGGGCAATCAATCAAACTGAGTTCAACTATCATTTTCCTATATCAAATTTTCATCTTTATGGTAGGCGGCACTTCACTAAGTGTATGCGGCTTTTAACACCAGGCGGCTTTTAAATCTTAAAAAGTGGCTCTTTACTACACGGAGGAGGCGCTTTACCTTTTAGGTGGCCTTTTGCAAGCCTACATGGCTTTTGGATCATCATACACGACATTTTAAACATGGCATTTTTAGGTGGCATTTTACCTATTTGGGGTTGCAATTTTACCCTAACTCGTACGCGACTAAGGATTGTGCATACACAGATTTTCACACAGAGGATGTGGTTCTTAGCGGGCCTACGTGGCACTTTACCTACCCTACGCAGCTCTTAGCTAAAAAATTTCTAGAAAGCAGTAAAAACATGTATTAAATACTATTTTAAGAGTAATAAATGCACTAAGAGAGTTCAAACCACTCACCAGAGGCCTGTAGTCAGGTGGTCTCTGATATTTGCGCACTCGCTCGAATCTATGCTCTCGAATCGGGACCACCATCGCTATCAGTCGTCAGAGGATCAGAGTGGAATCTCAATAGTAAAAAGTGAAAATGAATAGTAAATTTGGGTTTTTCAACCTATTTAAGTTATTTTAACCTATTTTCTAAGATTTTTGACCCAGTCAACCCTAATTTGCCTAGTCCAATCTGGGGCATTTGTTCGACATCTTTTCACATCATCGTTTATCAGAAATGTTATCATCTTTGATCTATCTTATTCACTTTGTTTATAAATTTTTTACCTACGATCAAGATGATTCCATTTTTTGAGGGGGCATCATCATATCATCAAATGAGGATTCTGCATCATATCTTATATCTAATCTGGGGCATTAGAATTTCAAACTTTATCAGTCGGGTTTCATATCAGGGTTTCATATCGGATTTCATATCAGGATTTTCATATCAGGTTTCATATCAAGGTTTCATATCAGGGTTTCATATCAGATTTCATATCAGGGTTTCATATTAGATTTCATATCAGATTTTTCATATCAGGTTTTCATATCAGCTCATTAGTATCAGCTCAATGATCAGGACAATCAAGTTTCTTTTGAATCAATGCGCTTCACACATCAATTCAAAGAGGGGCATTTGTAGACACCTAAAATTTACCAGGTGTATCTCAAATACTTCAAAATATTATCTCAATACAAATCAAATGGACATTTAATCAATGCAAATCAAAGAAACAAAATTCAAATCAAATTAAAAGATTAAATAATCATGAAATCAATTAATTAAAATCAAGCCTAAAGGGATTAATCAAAATTATGCAATTGATTTTTCAATTGTATAAATCAAATCAAAAGATTAAATCCAACCAATTTACCCTTCCATGGTTAATTTAATTAAAAGATTGAGTTATTTAAATTCCTAAAATATCTTTGAGAGACAACTCACAAATTTTCCTTTATTTGCAAACAACTCAAAGATTTTTTATTTAACCAAGCTTTTTGGCTTAACCAAGCTTTGATCATGATTAACTCACTCTACCCCCTACCCTTGGGAAATGCTATAAATACAGGACATTTCCTTTGTGTTAAGGATCCAAGAATTCAAGAACAAAAGGCATCCGTATTATCGACATATTGAGGAGCATTTTGAGAGATTTGAGAGAGAGTTTTAGCATTTATATTTCATTTATCATATCATGTTTTAGAACATTTGCTATTGTCTCTTTTGATCTTGGAGCAGTTTTAAGCATTTGAACATTACAGCTAGATTTAAGAATTTATATTTTCATACATATCTCATTCTAGGATTGTCCTTGAGAGAGATTAAGACTGAGAGCTCTCTCAACAAAGCTTGGATAGAGAACCATGAGATGATATAGTTTGTCAGTTTCAATTCTTAGATTAATTTGTTTATCTTTCCATAGAATAGTTGCTTTCATTCTTAATTTCATGAAGGTACATTTTCATGTACACAAGTACATCATTAAAAAAAAAGAGAAAAAAAAGGGGAAATGATATGTATAGTACAAAGGCAAGTATATATGTACATATACTTATACTATATCGATGCATACAGTTAGGGGTACTCATGAAATGACTAAGGATATATACACGGTGTACATACTAAACACTTTAGTATTTTGCACATATCAATTTTGATACTAATGTCAAAGGGGGAGATTGAAGACATTAATCATGTTTTTCCATTAGTATAAGCAAGGAAAAATAGATAAACACCGTCAGTTAACACTACACCAACGAACAGGGCACAGCACTACCCGACGCCAAGGTTACTGATAATTGCTAAGTATAGAGCATCCCGACGGAACACTACTCAGTGTTAACCGATGAAAGAAAAGATAAAGGAACCTAAAAAATCAAGGAAACCCGATGGATGGTTCAAAGGAGGAACCCGACAGTTCAAAGGAGGAAACTGACAGAATTTCAGTTCACACTGACAATCAGATACCGAAAGTCAATTACATCCTGCAAAAAGTGGATCTGACTTCCACGTCAGATAGATCACTGAATTTTTATATTTAGCTTCTTGATTTGTTTTTAAATCCATTATTTAAGGGAAAATAAATGTAATTAATATTGTTTTTATCAGTCTAACTAATTTAAAACATATAAAATAAAGATCAAGTTCAAGTTGTAAACCTTGGATCTAGAGTTAACATTGTAATACGTGATTCTAGAATAGGTCAAAGAACTTGTATAAATAGATGCTCAATCTATTGTAATGAAGTTATTAAATGATGATAGTAGCCTCTAAGAGCATCTACGGTTTAGACAAGAGAATTCATGCTGCAGAACATACAAAGAACATAATAGTTATCAAGAACAAGAACCACAGTTACCGATAAGCAAGAAAAGGTATTAATCAAACACTATAGGTGATATTCATTGACTGTAAGCTTTAATGGATCTATGATCGGTAATTATAGATTGAAATACACTCAGGTCAACATATTGTATGCATTCTAACAAGTGTAGTACACTTAAGAAATCCTTTAAAGAAAGGTGGATTTAACAGTCCTATTGTAAATCTCATAACTGAGTGCACACTACATCAGTGTTGCTAAAGCTCTTAACAGAGTAGATCTTAATATGTCTCCACATTAATAATCTTAATAGGGTAGATAATCAGAAGTGATCAAATTGTAAGCCTTAACCGGCTCCCTTCCATTCTGTAGATAGTGGAGTTTTGTGGGTGTCATCCCCACAGCGGTTTTTACTTCCTAGCAGGAGTTTTCTGTGATATCATATCTTGTGTTATGTGTCTATTATTTTTGTGAATGTTTCTATGAATGCTACATGCAATTAAGTTTATGAATTAATATTACATGCATAAAGAAAGAACATCAGAATTGGTTGGTAATACAATAAAGATTGATTACTAATGATGCAAGCTAAAAAGGATTAAAAGTTTTAGAGGTACTGATTCACCCCTCCCCTCTCAGTACTACTTCCCATTAATTCCAACAGTATGCACCACAATAATCAATACAAGAATACTAATATTTTTTTACATGGAAAACACAATGAGGAAAAAAGAAAATTTTACCTCACACTATATAAAAACAAGTGTTACAAAATTTGTTTTAAGGCTCATTGTCTAAGGAATTTCATTTCTCCTAGAAAGGAATCATTGAGAAAGATACAATGAATGATAACTTGCTGAGGATATGCACTATCTCAAAGTAGGATACATCAATATTACAATAAGAACATAATCATGAACTATTATAGGAGAAGCACTTGTCATTTGCGAATGATGTAGTCCCTTGTAGCATAATTATTCATTTAAACCAACTTTACACATTTCATCCTCAACTAATCTATCACCTAATTATTCCATGCACTCACACCAACATTCAAATGATCTTCCCTTCTATATATATCCTTTACAACATTTTAAAACACTAACTAGGTCAACACTAATACGACATATAGAAGAAACATGTAGCACCACATAGGTTGGCCTAAAATTGACTAAACCGCATCTTATAGAATACACCAAACCATATAAAGAGTTTACCAGCCCAAAAATGGTCTCAATATATCTGCACACTTGATACAATATCTAAGGGATCATTCACAACACCTCAAGAACCTTGATCAGTTCATCTTACAAGTTGACCCCTAACATAAGAATCGGGAAATATTATAAGTTTATGATAAACTCAAAGCTTAATTGTACCACATAAACATATCAATACATCCTCCAAAATAAATTAGATAGGTTAGGATCAACCAAAAATGAAGGAAGTTAAACTATCAACACAACTATAAAAAAATGTTATTTGTTTGCCTTTACACCATCGGGGAGAAACCAAAAAATGTCATACAAACCAAGATGAAATAATTTAAAATCAACAACCTCCCAAAAATAAGCTTGTGAAGAGATCACCATTAAATGATGATGCAAACCAATAAACTTACTGAACAAATAGAAACATGGCAACCTGGATAACCTATGACACTTCAATATATAAGATATAGAACTACACCATCAATATCCTTTAAACTCATATCCTCAAATTATTATACCTTCTTGAATATGCTCTTAAGATCATAGAAGCATATCTATCATGATAGAGGAATTATTGGATCATTCTAGAAAGTCAACTAAGATGTAGTTGGACTATAATATGGAGAATAGACACATATAACTCTTGTACAAATGTGTAAGACTTGAAAATTAGGGAAAAAATACCTTATACACTATCAATACTAACACCATATTCAAATACCTAGAACATGCAATATGAAAAGATATGGATCAAAATAATAACTCCCAGTCAAAGGAAAGATGGATTGTCAAAGTCGTAGAAAAATTTACTCAAACATATAAGTATGCACCTGATCTCAAATATCAACCAACTACCTTCTTACCAAATGCAATTGTAGCTCATAACCAAGGTCTAAAGCATATGAAACAAAGTGTTACCATATACTTATCTATCATCAAAACTAATATTATTCCATGGATACATCTAATGAACTTTTGAATAATATTTAATCATGTTGACCATATGTCAAACCATATCTCCTAAATGTCTCATCTGACAACATCTATCAAACCCTCCAACGATACCAATGATACCAAGTTGACATCAATGACAACACCTATTGAGCTGACATAATTGACAACACCATACAACACATATTGACATAATGAGGTGATCTAATGTACAATTACCTGAGCCTATGCACTCTACAACCACCGTTAATTTTCTCTTATTTGGGTGGACTATGATGGTTAACTCCTCTATGATCAAATTGAGCAAGTGATCTAAACAAAAGAAGACTCATCAATTTTTTTTATAAAAAAATCATTTAAGATTACTTTCAGTTAGATGAGTATGTTAAAAAATATGATTTATATATCCATGATAGAGTTTGGATACATGTAAGATAGTCATGCCTATAAAGAATCCATCTCACTTAAGTTGTTGTGTTTAGATGTTGAGCTAGTCATTTTTTTTTGTGATAGATAAAGAACCATATGTATGAACAATAATAAGTTTTCATGTGAGGATGAAGCACATAGATTTTTAATACTATTATATTCATGACATAGTAGATTATAATAGGGTGATGTTGGAGAAGGTTGATACTTTAGAAAATATTATACAGATACATTAAAAAAACTATGGAGCATAAAGAAGTTTAAGCAACGTAATGATTCTATAGGACTCTTAACACCTAGAAATTAGATTTTAGCATTGAAGTTCCCCTTTGCTCTTTGGAAATGTATTCAATAATTTAAAGGATATTGGTAAATATGTCTCAACCATTCACCTCGATGTTCTAAATTATTAATTATTTTTTATTAATATATTATTTTGGCCTCATATCATGAAATGGGCATCTCTCTTTGTATTGTTATTATTTTTCACGTGTTTAGTGTTTTGGGAGGTGTGTCAGAGGTTGTAAAACCATCTAC
>MU222056.1:31686-51567 GCA_018584345.1 Thuja plicata | reverse complement strand
ATCTAATTATTAATTAAGATAATTCCTTTATTTTTAATTTCACTTAAAGCATGCAACAGAAACTCAACTTTATAATTTCAAAGCAAAGTGTTAAATTGAAAATGCATGAGATAATATTTCAATTAAACAAATCAATTAACCATGCAACTTAAGGTAATATTCAATAATTCAACTTTGCATAATTACTTACAATTAATTGAGTTTAATACTTATTAAATCTCAATTATTTAAATCAAGACTTAATAATTAAATCAATTAATTAAATATAGGCATATAATTAATATTTAATTATTAAATAGCCATATATTTCATATATCAATGTTTTAACCTTATTATAAGTGCAATAATTAACATTAATATTTACCATGAAAATTCATCAAATAAGTCAAGCTAAAAGCACCATCAAATCACCTGAAACCCATCTAAACAGATAATAAACTAAAATAGACAATCAACTGAAATAGGCTCACAAATCCACGTCACTTGACGGATTCAAACATTAGGGTAGTCAATCAGATTCTTTGTCCATCAATAAGACAAAATAATGGTTTAGGGTATGGATTTGGACCTGAATACTATCTCCCCTCTCTTACCATTGACATATTGCGATAGGGTACACTCACTTCTGCCAATTCAGGAAAGACGTAGCCTTGTACCTACAAACCTATCATCACAAAGATGAGCATATTTGCATAAAATATAGCAAACAATGGTTGAGACTAGTTTATCATGTGGATCTTGCTGAAGCAAGTAACTATGACTATGTCCAATACCATATCAAGCACATCAAACAGTAATGAAAAACATATAAATGATCTACATGCATATAAATCTAGGGTCAGTATTGTCAGAAAACCATAATCGAAATAACATCCTAACATATACATCAACATCCTGAAATAACCATAAATCATATGTAAACAGGAGATATAACATTCTAAAAAAATGAATCAATAACATACTAAAATGTGATACATAAATATCCTTTAAACCATCTGAAATAAACCACACATACATGAAAAAGGCCTAAAAGAGTTCGACAACTGAACCAAAAAACCAAACTCAGAGGTGGGTATTACATCCTCCTCCCCTAAAACTAGGCTTACTCTTGGAAGCCTACAAAAAAGATAGAGATATGAATCTCTAAACTCAAAACATCAAACCAAGTCACAAAAGACTCAACGTGTGGGTCCCATAGGACCCTTCCCCGGTCTCTGACTTGAACACTGGCGATAATTCCCTACTGAAGGAATGCAAAAACTAGTTGCTGGCCCTCTACTCGCAACCCCACTCATAGGATCATGATACATAGCTGGAGGATGGTCATACACTACATACGCTCCATGAGACATACCAACATCCCCAACTATAGGCTCAGAAGCTACTGGCCTCTGATTCGAGAACTGTGATGCAAGCTAAGGACAATTGGCCGCAATGTGACCAAGTTGCCCACAACAATAGCAACCCCCTCTACTACCACCTCCTCTAACTGAAGGTACACTAGACTAAAGAAAACTGCCCCCACTAACATCTTGATGTGAACTCTGAACTGATCGATCAGTCCTATTTCACATACTACATAGCCAATTGTGATAGTTCCCCGACTGAGAACCACCACTGGTGCCATGAAATAATCTCTTACCCTGCTAGCTCTGGTTACCCTTCAAAAATGTAGGAGGGTTCCTAGAATTTCCAGCACCTTGAGATTGATTACCTTTGTAACAAGAAATAGGTACACCAGACTGCACTCCCAACTAACCACCATGGCCCAATGCTAGGTTTTCCTCTGCAAGGGTAGCTTTAATAACCACTTTTTTGAGGTTTGTAGGCTCAAAGAGTGTAACTTTCCCAATGATGCATTCATTGAGCCCCCTAACAAAGTGTTGAACCATAAGGGCCGAATCCTTACCATAACCATCATATTGCTTGAGCTCAAAGAATTGACGCTCATACTCTACCACTGACATGGTCAACTACCTCAAGTTATGGAACTCATCTACCCTCTACTGCCTCCACTAATTAGATAGGAAGCACTCTCAAAAGTACTCAAGGAATAACTCCCAAGTCATTGTGTCCATATGGAGACCTAACTTCTCCTCCTCTATCTTTCACCATCTTGCTGCAAAATTGGAGAGTTACATTACTGCATACCTAGCTTTAGTATTGCTACTAAAGGGATGCATAGCAAAAACCCTCTCTAATATGATAAGCCAAGTCTCAGCTTCAAACCCTTCTCCTTTCCCATCAAAGGGAGTAGGTGGGACTCTCATGAGATCCCTCATGTGGTTCACTCCCACAACCTCTAGAGCCACTACAACAGTCCTCCTAGGAGGGCTCCTAGATCTCTCCCTCTCTCTCTGCTCTATCTAAGAATGATGAGAAGCATCCTTCTCCACTCTAGCCTTCTTAGGAAGATGACTCAATATTGCCTTCAACATCTACCTAGTGTCTGGCTCAAAAAACTCAACCCGACACTCATCCCTCTGCTCATCTATATTGTGCTGATGAGCACCATCCTGACTGACATTCGAGGAAGGAATATGATTCCTACCCCTACCACGACCATCAACTCGGCCTCTACTATGACCTCTAGAAGCTCTAGATTCAGGCATGATTATTGAATCATCCAGAGAACCAAACCACAACTCAGAACCAACATCATAACTAATAACATCCAAAGAAATCAGATAATCACAAAGAATTGGTTTCAAATGCATAAGAGTTTTATGTCTATGTTTGTTTCAATGTTTTAAAATCAAATAAAACTAATGGGCATACAAATTCCCAGAGCTCCCAGTGTAGAAACATGGGCTCTGATACCAAGTGTAATGCCCCGCCAGGGAACCCAGGAGAACTAACATAAACTTGACACTAAGTGAACAGGATAAAATGTTTTTTCAATGTTTACAAACAATAATGATAAAAATGTGGAAGCAATGAGATACACAACATACACATAAAAACAACTCATACACAGATACCAATCCTTGAGGGTTCCTTGACATAGAATCACTTAAGCAAGATAATGTAAAAATAACAACTATAAAGAACTAACACAAAGGATACATCAAATGAATCCAATAATATACATCTCATAACTCAAATCCTCTGCACATGTCACAGGGTATGTAGTAATCACTCTATTACAAGATTACAACTAATATGATAAGATCAAAACCTCCTAAATAAACATGTTGAATAAAACACAATACATCCTCCAAAGGATGTCAACCAATAAGCACATATGGTACAAATATACCACTCATAAAACTGAACCAGTCTCCAAAGGAATCAGAAGATATAACTGCAACAAGGATGGTCAAAGCAAGAAGAAGGACCGTCGGATCTCAATGGTAATAAGAATCACTACCACCCGACCACGTGGAACCAAAGGTCCACTCCCACCGTGCTGAGGAGATAATAACAAGCCCACTCACATGGGTATACAACATGAAGGCATTCAAAGATAAACAAGCCATCATAAAGAACACATAGGAAGATCCTAGAAGCTTTCTGATCACAACGAGAAAGACTAAAGCAAAAGCATAAGGATGGAAAGATCAGGACAACTGGAAAACAAAGATCAGACAAGGCACATCATCCGCAGATAAAGTAACATACATAATATATCCAAAACACCATCACAAACCATATACTGAATCCAAAATACCAAATGTCAAAGAGACAACCATAAAAGGCACAACAGGACCTATGGAGGAGACTTAGGCTAATTGTTATGGGAGTGTCGTCACATGGTCATATACTTGAGTTACCAGGGACTGGTCTCTATGGACCCCAGACTCTCAAGCATCATCTAGTTGAGTTTACCCTGGACTGGTCACTCTGGACCCCGGATGCTCAACATGCTAACTAATCTTGTATTTAATGTAATCCCCAAGTTTTATTATTAATTTATCACTTATTAAACAACTTACAATAGGTCACCCTGGACTAGCCTCTTTGGGCCCCGGAATCCTATTGTAAGCCACTCCCCTAAGATGCACCTAACTAACCATCCCCTAACCTTAAGGTCATAAATAATCTCATGACTCATATACAAGTTCCTACCCATATAGGAACTAATGGTTCTCACTAACCATATGAGACATTCTCAAGGATCACATATCCTAAGTTTAGAAGACACTAGGTTCAGAAAAGAAATGAACCAACATAACATAATAAGACACATATACTACATGAACAAGAATTAATCCATAAATAATAATGACATCATTATTAAAGAAATAAATTCAATTTTAAATAAACTACAAATAGAATAATAACCATTTCCTAGAAAGAATTACAATTTATAATTTATAATTAATCTAGACTTATTAATATTAACAAACAAACTATAAGTTAACTATATATAAGACAATAGTTTAAATAATAATTAATAATTTTAAACTAAATTTTAAAAAACAAAATCTAACTAAATTTAAATTAATCTTTTTTTTTAATAAAAAAAATGGAACAACAAATAAAATAAAAAAAATTTAATGTATTGGGGGGGGTCCGGGCCCCACCCCCTCCTTTCGCAGTCCCCTTTAATAGGGGACAACTGCAGGCCCCTGTGGGCTCTACGGCCTCCTGTGGTCCCCCGTAGGGGCCCACAAGTCAGCAGACCCATGGGTCCTATGTGTTGTACCTTCAGTACAATCGCATGGGGGTGCAATGGCCCCCACCACCCACCTCCCATTCAAAATAACTTAAATTTGTTTTTTTTCTTTTTCTTTTGCATGGTTTATATTTTTTCTAAACAATATATTTAATAACACTTTGTCTATGAACATATACTTATTATATTATATTTATTTATTATTATTATTATTATTTTCTCTGGTGAATTTATTCAATTACCAAGACTGTATTTTTTTTTTTAAAACAGCAAGCTCATTTTTTATTTTTTTAAATTTCTTTTACAATAATTTTAAAAAGGGAAATTCCTTCCTTTTCAAGAAAATTTATAAGCTATATTTCCACTAATATAGACTTCTTTTTTTTAAAAAAAATTCTAAATAACAAAGAGGGTTTTTACTTCCTCCTAGATGCAAATTGATGAAAACAAGAGGGTTTTCTAATTTATTATTTAATAATTTCCAGAAAGGTTTTCTTGTTTCATAAACATGCAAATTAACTCCTTTTTCATTGTTTTCTTGCAGATCTGAACCCAGTTTCAACATGCACCTGATGAAGACAAGTTTTCTACCTTTCAAGGTGAGAAATACACAGATCTGAGGGTTTCAAGCTAATTTTCATACATTAGCAAAATTCTCATTCAAAGAGGAATTTTCCCTAAAATGAAACCCTAAGGGCAATTCCAAGCAGAAATATTTCATACGAAAACCCTTATACCCAATTGGTATTCAACACCCAAAAATGAAACCCTTATGCTAACAATCACAGATCTGACATGCAAATATGAAAGAAAACACAAATGGATCCAAGAACACATTTTCCATCATTTTATTTAATAGAATCACCAAATACACAAACAAAGAAGATCAAGCAAAGGATCCTAGTTTTCAGATGCATAGAAGACAGGGAACTGAAAACTATAATTGGAAAGCTCAAGATCCGACCTTAGTAACAGAAGAGATGATCAAACCCACAAATCCAAGCAAGATGAATTCCAAATCCAAGCAAACCTCCTCAAAATCCCAATCACCTAATTTATCCTTCTCCCTGATTGAACAACCTTCAAAAAGGCTTCCAATCCAAAGATATAGATAATCCAAGCAATTAGGTTTTCAAAAAGTGAAAACCCTAAAGGGAAAATAAATTATCTAATTATTAATCAAGATAATTCCTTTATTTTCAATTTCACTTAAAGCATGTAACAAAAACTCAACTTTATAATTTCAAAGCAAAGTGTTAAATTAAAAATGCATGAGATAATATTTCAATTAAACAAATCAATTAACCATGCAACTTAAGGTAATATTCAATAATTCAAATATGCACAATTACTTACAATTAATTAAATTTAATACTTATTAAACCTCAATTATTTAAATCAAGACTTAATAATTAAATCAATTAATTAAATATAGGCATTTAATTAATATTTCATTATTAAATAGCCATATATTTCATATATCAATGTTTTAACCTTATTATAAGTGAAATAATTAACATTAATATTTACCATGAAAAGTCATCAAATAAATCAAGCTAAAAGCATCATCAAATCACCTGAAACTCATCTAAACAGATAATCAACTGAAACAGACAATCAACTGAAACAGACACCCAACACACACAAACAGGCTCACGAATCCACGTCACTTGATGGATTCAAACACTAGTGTAGTCAATCAGATTCTTTGTCCATCAATAGGACAAAATAAGGGTTTAGGGTATGGATTTGGACCTAAATACTATCTCCCCTCTCTTACCATTGAGATATTGTGATAGGGCACACTCACTCTTGCCAATTCAGGAAAGACGTAGCCTGGTACTTGCAAACCTATCATCACAAAGATGAGCATACATGCATAAAATATAGCAAACAATGGTTGAGACTATTTATCGTGTGGATCTTGTTGAAGCAAGTAACTACGACTCTGTCCCATACCATATCAAGCACGTCAAACAGTAATGCAAAGCATATAAATGATCTATGTGCATATAAATCTAGGGTCAGTATTGTCAGAAAACCATAATCAAAATGGCATCCTAACATATACATCAACATCTTGAAATAACCATAAATCATATATAAATAGGAGATATAACATTCTAAAAAAATAAATCAATAACATACTGAAATGCGATACATAAATATCCTTTAAACCATCTGAAATAAACCACACATACATGAAAAAGGCCTAAAAGAGTTCGGCAACTGAACTAGAAAACCAAACTCAGAGGTGGGTATTACATCATCCTCCCCTAAAACTAGGCTTACTCCTAGAAGCCTACAACAAAGATAGAGATATGAATCTCTAAACTCAAAACATCAAACCGAGTCACAAAAGACTCAATGTATGGGTCCCATAGGACCCTTCCTTGGTTTCTGACTCAAACACTAGGGATTATTACCTACTGAAGGAATGTGAAAACTACTTTCTGGCCCTCTACTGGCAACCCCACTCATAGGATCATGATACACAGCTTGAGGATGCTCATACACTGCATATGCTCCATGAGACATACCAACATCCCCAACTGTAGGCTCAAAAGCTACTGGCCTCTAATCTGAGAACTGTGATGCAAGTTGAGGACAATTGGCCGCAATATGACCAAGCTACCCACAACAATAGCAACCCCCTCTACTACCACCTCCTCTAACTGAAGATACACTAGACTAAAGAAAATTGCCCCCACTAGCATCCTGATGTGAACTCTGAACTGACCGATCAATCCTATTGCGCATACTACGTAGCCAGTTGCGATAGTTCCCCAACTAAGAACCACCACTGGTGCCATGAAAGAATCTCTTACCCTACTGGCTCCGGTTACCCTTCAAAACTGTAGGAGGGTTCCTAGAATTTCTAGCACCTTGAGATTGATTACCTTTGTAACAAGAAATAGGTACACCAGACTGCACTCCCAACTGACCACCATGGCCCAGTGCTAGGTTCACCTCTACAAGGGTATCTTTAATAACCGCTTTTCTGAGGTTCGTAGGCTCAAAGAGTGTAACTTCTCAAATGATGTGTTCATTGAGCCCCCTAACAAAGTGTTGAACCATAAGGGCCTAATCCTGACCATAACTAGCATATTTCTTGAGCTCAAAGAATTGACGCTCATACTCTACCACTGACATGGTCAACTACCTCAAGTTATGGAACTCATCCACCCTCTATTGCCTCCACTAATTAGATAGGAAGCGCTCTTGAAATTACTCAAGGAATAACACCCAAGTCACTGTATCCATATGGAGACCTATCTTCTCCTCCTCTATCTTCCACCATCTCGCTGCAAAATTGGAGAGTTGCATTACTGCATACCTAGCTTTAGCATTGCTACTAAAGGGATGCATAGAAAAAACCTTCTCTAATACGATAAGGCAAGTCTTAGCTTCAAACCCTTCTCCTTTCCCATCAAAGGGAGTAGGTGGGACTCTCATGAGATCCCTCATGTGGTTCGCTACCACAACCTCTAGATCTACTGCAACAGTCCTCCTTGGAGGGCTCCTAGATCTCTCCCTCTCTCTCTTCTCTATCTGAGAATGATGAGAAGCATCCTTCTCCACTCTAAACTTCTTAGGAAGATGATTCAATATCCCCTTCAACATCTGCCTAGTGTCTGGCTCAAAAGACTCAACCCGATGCTCATCCCTCTACTCATCTCTATTGTGCTGATGAGCACCGTCCTGACTAACATTTGGGGAAGGACTGTGATTCCTACCCCTACCACGGCCATCAACTCGGCCTCTACCACGACCTCTAGCAGCTCTAGATTCAGGCATGATTCCTGAATCATCCAGAGAACCAAACCACAACTCAGAACCAACATCACAACTAATAACATCCAAAGAAATCAAATAATCACAAAGAATTGGTTTCAAATACATAAGAGTTTTATGTCTATGTTTGTTTCAATGTTTTAAAATCAAAAGACAAGTAATGGGCATACAAATTTCAAGAGCTCCCAGTGTAGAAACATGGGCTCTGATACCAAGTGTAATGCCCTGCCAGGGAACCTAGGAGAACTACCCTAAACTTGACACTGAGTGAACAAGATAATTTTTTTTTTTAATGTTTACAAATAATAATGATAACAATGCAGAAGCAATGAGATACACGACATACACATAAAAACAACTCATACACAGATACCAATCCTCGAGGGTTCCTTGACATAGAATCACTTAAGAAAGATAATCTACAAATAACAACTATAAAGAACTAACACAAAGGATACATCAAATGAATACAATAATAACTCACATCCTCTGCACATGTTGCAGGGTATGTAGTAATCACTCTATTACAAGATTACAACTGATATGATAAGATCAAAACCTCCTAAATAAACATGCTGAATACAACATAATACATCCTCGAAAGGATGTCAACCAATAAACACATATGGTACAAATATACCACTCATGAAACTGAACCAGACTCCAAAGGAATCGGAAGATATAACTGCAACAAGGGTCATCGAAGCAAGAAGAAGGACCGTCAGATCTCAATGGTAATAAGAATCACTACCACCCGACCATATGGAACCAAAGCTCCACTCCCACCGTGCTAAGGAGATAATAACAAGCCCACTCACACAGGTATACAACCTGAAGGAAATCAAAGATAAACAAGCCATCATAAAGAACACATAGTCCAAGATCCTAGAAGCTTTCTGATCACAACAAGAAAGAATAAAGCAAAAGCATAAGGATGGAAAGATCAAGATGACTGGAAAACCAAGATCAGACAAGGCACATCATCCAAAGATAAAGTAACATACATAATATATCCAAAACACCATCACAAACCATATACTGAATCCAAAACACCAAATGTCAAAGACACAACCATAAAAGGCACAATAGGACCTATGGAGGAGACTTAGGCTACATGCTATGGGAGTGTCATCACATGGTCATATACTTGAGTTACTTGGGACTAGTCTCTATGGACCCCAGACCCTCAAGCATCATCTAGTTGAGTTTACCCTGGACTGGTCACTCTAGACCTCAGACGCTCAACATGCTAACTAATCTTGTATTTAATGTAATCCCCAAGTTTTATTATTAAGTTATCACTTATTAAACAACTTACAATAGGTCACCCTGGACTAGCCTCTTTGGGCCCCGGAATCCTATTGTAAGCCACTCCCCTAAGATGCACCTAACTAACCATCCCTTAAGCTCAAGGTCATAAATAATCTCATGACTCATATACTGGTTCCTGCCCATATAGGAAATACTGGTTCTCACTAACCATATGAGACATTCTTAAGGATCACATATCCTAAGTTTAGAAGACACTAGGTTCAGAAAAGAAATGAACCAACATAACATAATAAGACACATATACTACATGAATGAGAATTAATCCATAAATAATAATGACATCATTATTAAATAAATAAATTCACTTTTACATAAACTACAAATAGAATAATAACCATTTCCTAGAAAGAATTACAATTTAAAATTTACAATTAATCTGGACTTATTAATATTAACAAACAAACTATAAGTTAACTATATTTAAGACAATAGTTTAAATAATAATTAATAATTTAAAACTAAATTTTAAAAAACAAAATCTAACTAAATTTTAATTAATCTTTTTTTTTAATAAAAAAAATGAACAACAAATAAAATAAAAATAAATTTAATGTATTGGGGGGGGTCCCGGCCCCACCCCCTCCTTTTGCAGTCCCCTTTAATAGGGGACAGCCGCAGGCCCCTGTGGGCTCTGCGGCCCCCCGTGGTACCCCATAGGGTCCCACGGGTCCTGCGTGTTGTACCTTCAGTGAAATCGCATGGGGGGTGTGGTGGCCCCCGCTGTATATGGTAAATTTGGCCTTGTTAACTCATCATACACTTCAACATAGTCCTTCTTCACCAGATACAAACAAGACTAAATATGAGTTATTCATCCTGCCTGCCTGCATGATTCGACCTGTTGCCTTCTATCTAGACGAGATTTTTGAAATTGCTCTCAGAACGAGAGTCTCACAACCATGGACCAATCTAAGAATGAAGGATTTTGCTTCATTAATGCAATGCAATGCATAATTATTCTAAGAATTGAAGGATGTAATATAATCTAAACATGCTAAATGCCATTATTCTGGAAATTGAAGCTTATTCTATTGCAAAAATGAAGTTATTCTATATGAAACATGACAATAATTTAGGATTCTAATAATGCATATGATCAAAAATTTAAGAAGTCATCGGGGTTTGAAATGAGAGACTGAGAGTTCTTTTATAGATTCAGAGATGATCAGAATAGAAACTTTCCTTTTTGAAATAAAACAGATAAAAAAGCCAATTTGAATAGAAAGCTTTATTCAAAAGAATACAATAAATTGTTTTCTCTCTGCTTTAACTATTTTCTTTCTTTGATTTAATTCTGTTTTATTTGAGTCAATTGTTTTCTTTCTCTTTAGAGCACAATTAATTCAAAGTTTCCATTTATGAATAGAAGAAAGATTTTTGAGAGAATATTCAATTAATTAAATAAATATGACCTCATAAAAGTGTTTTTCTCAATTATCTGAATAATTAAATTCAATTATTGAAATGAGGATATTTATTTAATAATTAAATATTATTTAATTCTTTTTTTTTATGTGTCTTAGCTAAAGAGGGTGAATTTAATTTAATTAAAGTACTAAGACTTTATGATTAAATTAATTCAATCATAGGGTTTATTTAGCCAATAGATATTTAGGAATTAAATATGATGTATGATTAATGCAGATTTAGGATTTTCTACATTTGACACTTAGGTCGAGTAGAGTCTGTTAAAAACTCATAATTGCCTAGTACAATAGAACTTTGATGATTCAGAAGAATGACAAATGCAACAAAATTGGTTAGGGTTGCAAGATGCCAATTTTGGGGTGTTACATTTTGCCCCTCTTTGAATTGATGTGCGAGCAGCACATTGATTCAAAGAATAGTCTGATGCATGAAGCACAGAAGAATATGTTTGAACATTGTTTGATGCAAAGATTTCAGAGCCATCCCCAGAACAGAGCTTGACTCTCCGAAGTCTAGGTTAGGTTGCCAAGACACCGGTCAAAATAAAGCTTTCGAGGGTCATCTCTAGAACAAAGCTTGATCCTCAGGGATCCAAGTTAGAATGCCCGGATACCTAATAGATTGATATCTTTCCCAAGGCTGTCCTCAGAACGAGGCTCAACCTTCAGGAGTCAGGGTTAGATTGCCTCAATACCTATCTCAAAAGATATTAAAATAGATTGACATCTTTCCCAAGGTTATCCCCAGAACAAGGCTTAACCTTCAGGAGTCAAGGTTAGATTGCCCCAATACCTGTCTCAAAAGATGATAAAAATAGATTGACATCTTTCCCAAGGCTATCCCCAGAACGAGGCTTAACTTTCAGGAGTTAGGGTTAGATTGCCCCGATACTTGTCTCAAAAGATGATAAGAATAGATTGACATCTTTCCCAAGGCTATCCCCAGAATGAGGCTTAACCTTCAGGAGTCAGGGTTAGATTGCCCCAATACCTGTCTCAAAAGATGATAGATTTCAAGAACCATCTCTAGAATGGAGCTTGATCCTCAAGAATCTGAGTTAGATTGCCCAGATACTTAAGAAATGACAAGATGTAAGGAATAAAGATGCCCTTATTGATTGAATGTCGTGGAACACCCAGTTTTGACCGTTAGGTAATAAAAACTGAACATGCCCCAAGTGATGAGATGCCCCTAGCAATGAGGAATTTTGAAAATCATATCAGATTGATTGGAATAGATTCAATGATATAAACATCCTGCCCCCTCGGGAGAGAAATGGAAAGATGACACACCATAATGATGATGGAGAGCGAAAATTCGCAGATAGATGTTGAATCAGAGATCAAGAAGAACTTAGAAAAGATTGTGGAAGAATGTGGAAGATTCAAAATCAATTTTGAGTGATTTTGAGGTCTGGTTGACCAAGTTTGACTAGAGTTGACAGGGTTGACTAGAGCTGACTTTGAGGAAAAAAGTCAAAGATTTCAGAAAATGATGATATGATAAGATTTTGACAAGAAAGTGACGTCAGAAAGTCGACTGCACAAGTGTCCGATCGCGTCGGTCTCAAAAATTTCAAAATATAATTTTGAGCAATATAGAAGTGTCAGATTTCGATTTCGATAACGAAAATGGATTCAGAGTGGTCAAATTAGGTAGTGGTAAAGGCTTTGCACAAAATGAAGCACTTTGAAAAATTAAGTCAAACCCTATATAAGGACAAAAGGGTCATTTTCAAAATCATTTGAACCCTTTGACTTTGAGAATTGAGCTCTAAGGAGAAAACAAAAATGGTGGACCCCTACAGTAGTCATCGATTCAAGCGATCTAGGAGACACAGCCGGCCCGCAGCGTACGGACCTCCTGTAAGTGGTTGACAAACCCTCTGTACTTCAAATTTCATACATTTCGGTTAATTTTTTGCATGTTTTTCACATTTTTGAAAAGTTGAGTCGCGGGTCTTCACGCAAAGAAGTAGGTTCTTCACGCGCCCCGTAGCGAAACCTCACACGAAGAAACTATGTTTCATGCCGCTCGGTGTAAAGTCTCGCATGGGAAAGTACCCACTTTCACGTGAGAAACCCTTTTGGAAGGTGTTTTCTCACGCGAACTGGTATATTTGGCAATTTCGTCAAAAGTTTTGATGCCAATTGGTAGTCTAGAAAACCATTCCATAGCTGATCCTCCCAAACTACATGGGAAAAGACACATGAGATAGGTTGTGTCATGTATGAATTCCATGGAGAGAGCACCAAATTCTCTCAAATGATCTTGAGGGTCAGATGTACCCAAGTATTTGTCATATCTAGGAAGTTCAACTCCTTTGGGAAAAGGAGGCATGTGAAGATCTTTGTCAAATGGGAAATGACAGATGCTTTCCAGTGTGAATTGTGTAACAGGTTTGTCTTTCTCTTTCAAGAGTTGAGAGAGTTGCTCTCGCATAGTTTGCATTTCTTTGCGTAAGCGGGAATTTTTAGCTTCTTCCTCTTTCTCTACAAGTGTTTCTATAGCATAATTGGAAGGTAACTTAGCCCCTTGATTGGCTAGTTCAAGAATGTATTTTTATTTCTCCTCAACTAGGAGAACTCCCATCATTCTACAGAAATCCTTGTTAGCATGAGCTTGTACAATCTCTTCTTGAGTGATTTCTATTTCTACATTGGTAGGGGGGTCTTCAGAATGGGACTTACCCCAATTTCTAAAGAGGTCGGTTCTGCTAACCTCACCACCTGATTGGTTATGATCTGCCATCTTGCTAGAATGCAAGGATTCAAAAGATTTGGTATGAAAAGATTGAGTGTTTTCTGAATTTGGGTCTTCTTGGAACAAAGGATTTTGAACCCGACTAAGATCCACAGGAAATGACCGTTTATTGTAAGGTCGACATACCGAAGAAGGAGATCGAGATGATTCCTCACTAGATGTAGCTAGTAATGGTGTGGAAAGTACAAATTCGTGTTGATTGATTGAAGGAAATGTTTTGCCACTTCAAGTTGTGACAGTCATAGACAAAGTGTTGAACAAGAGATGTGAACTAGGACCAAACTTGAAACTGTCTCAAAGATTGCATAGAGCGTGCCAAAAGGTGAAGTATCCTTGGTGCAAATTGTCAAAAATGAGGCTAAAATAGCCAAGAGGTGACTATTGCGACACAAGGCATGATGACATAGATAAAAAGAGATCAAAAAGACATAAGACAAGACTAGTTTAAGCAGGAATCATGTAGTTCTCAACCCAAGAAACCAAGTTTCAGACTGTGTGAAGATAGATGGCAGAAAAATAGACTCGTATCAGAGACCAGATTTGACAGAAGAACAACTGACTGGCAAATTTTAGCTCACTATTTTGGACAAAAGACTACAGTTTTGCGCGATGAAATGCTATGTCGCGTGAAGTTTCTCACCGAACCGCAAGAAGAAATGCTCTGTTCGTGCAAAGAATGACACCAGTGTGGCAAAATAAAGACTGACAGAATAATGCACTATTGCAAAATGTCGTGCAACAGTATAATACGTATTGCGCGAATATTTTCACCAAATGATGCGAAGATTGGGAAAGTTTGTGTGTTTTGTTGATAGTTTCGATTGTTCAAGTGATACACCCACGCAAAATACATTAAACAGAATGTTTATAGTATCAAAACAAGAACATTACAATCCTAGGATAGCTAGGGCAGTATCTGTTGAATCTCCACTTGAACCGAAGTTCAGCTACGCTTACTCTTAGCGGATAACTTAGAAGCTTGGAAGCACGGGCTCCTCCTTACATATGCACTCACTTCTCAGGCATACCAAGCTTCGAACCCCAAAGGAATTGCTTCCCAAAGGGCTGTTATCTCTACTAAAAGCTGTAAAAATGTGGGGCGTCTTAGTCGGTCTCTGACCTTTCGTGCCAACAGATAGAGGGTTTTTGGAAACTATAACAACAGTGTGTAGTAAGGACATCCATTTAGGTGGTTGTGATCAAGTAATTTTCCCAATAAAGGGGGCTCTCCCAATCTGTTCAAAGCAAGGCTTTCACCTTAACGATGTTAGGACTTTAACGCACCACTAGGGTACTGGAGGAGATTTTGGTTGCCACAATGAATTCACACTTGTCTATTGTGACATTAATCACAATAGCATTTTTTGTATATCGGTTTGGAAGGGCTTGGCTTTAGTCTGTTACCGGTTGGGCATCCACTCTCACCTGCTCTGCTAAAGCTCTCGGGAGGTAGCCACTCTAGAAGAATCACATGAATTTCTCTTACACCCAAGATCCATAAGGGCGAGGGGAGAGGATATGTTCATGTAGTTCTTAGGATTACAATCTAAAAGACACTTCAATCATGCAAGACAATGATTCATTTTAAGCACCAACCAAAGTGTGTTTTAACTACCAAAAATAGACATAAGAAGTTTGTGAAATCATGCCATGTCTTCGACAAACGTCCTGCAATAAACCCATTAGTAGTTTGTAATGCCTTTCTTCATATCAGCGTCCTGCAACAAACATGTCAAAATTTTTATAATGGCTTTCTTTAGCTCAACGTCCTGCAAACCACTGTTATGTTGTTTCAAAGATAAAATCAAAGAAACACAGATGTTAGAAAACAATAAGTGGTTAGAAAACCGAGATAATAAAATATCAAATTGAAAGTTCTGGTCTGAAATTTCACGCTATAAAGTATTCTATATTGTGCGAAGAAGTACTGTATGCCACGCAAAGAACTATAAAGTTCACATGAGACGTACAGAAAGTTCACGCAAAATTTAAAACAGAACCTGTACGGAAGTACAGACAGAATGCAAAAAAATGAAAAAGATGAAATGAAATGAGGCCAGAACTGAAATGTACCTGCCCCACGGTGGGCGCCAAAAATATATGTGGTAAATTTGGCCTTGTTAACCCACCATACACTTCAACATAGTCCTTCTTCACCAGATACAAACAAGACTGAATATGAGTTATTCATCCTGCCTGCCTGCATGATTCAACCTATTTCCTTCTATCTAGACGGGGTTTTTGAAATTTCTCTCAGAACAAGAGTCTCACAACCATGGACCAATCTAAGAATGAAGGATTTTGCTTCATGAATGCAATGTAATTCATAATTATTCTAAGAATTGAAGGATGTAAGATAATCTAAACATGATTGCTAAATGCCATTATTCTAGAAATTGAATCTTATTCTATTGCAAAAATGAAGTTATTCTATATGAAACATGACAATAATTCAGGATTCTAACAATGCATATGATCAGAAATTCAGGAAGTCATCAGGGTTTGAAATGAGAGACTAGGAGTTCTTTTATAGATTCAGAGATGATCATAATAGAAACTTTTCTTTTTGAAATAAAACAGATAAAAAAATCAGTTTGAATAGAAAGCTTTATTCAAAAGAATACAATAAATTGTTTTCTCTCTACTTTAACTGTTTTCTTTCTTTGATTTGATTCTGTTTTATTTGAGTCAATTATTTTCTTTCTCTTTAAAGCACAATTAATTCAAAGTTTCCATTTCTGAATAGAAGAAAGCTTTTTGAGAGAATATTCAATTAATTAAATAAATATGACCTCATAAATGTGTTTTTCTCAATTATCTGAATGATTAAATTCAATTATTGAAATGAGGATATTTATTTAATAATTAAATATTATTTAATTCCTTTTTTTTGTGTGTCTTAGCTAAAGAGGGTGAATTTAATTTAATTAAAGTGCTAGGACTTAATAATTAAATTAATTCAATCATAGGGCTTATTTAGCCAATAGATATTTAGGAATTAAATATAATGTATGATTAATGCAGATTTAGGATTTTCTACATTTGACACTTAGGTTGAGTAGAGTCAGTTAAAAACTCAGAATTGTCTAGTACAATAGGACTTTGATGATTCAGAAGAATGACAATGCAACAAAATTGGTTAGGGTTGCAAGATGCCAATTTTGGGGTGTTACACCCGCCACCCACCTCCCATTCAAAATAACTTAAATTTTATTTTTTCTTTTTCTTTTGCATGGTTTATATTTTTTCTAAACAATATATTTAATAACACTTTGTCTATGAACATATAGTTATTATATAATATTTATTTATTATTATTATTATTATTTTCTCTAGTGAATTTATTCAATTACCAGGACTGTATATTTTTTTTTAAAACAGCAAGCTCATTCTTTTTTTCTTTTTTTTTTTATTTAAATTTCTTTTACAGTAATTTTAAAAAAGGGAAATTCCTTCCTTTTCAAGAAAATTTATAAGCTATATTTCCACTAATATAGACTTCTTTTTAAAAAAAAAAAAATCTAAATAACAAAGAGCGTTTTTACTTCCTCCTACATGCAAATTGATGAAAACAAGAGGGTTTTCTAATTTATTATTTAATAATTCCCAGAAAGGTTTTCTTGTTTCATAAACATGCAAATTAACTCATTTTTCATTATTTTCTTGCAAATCTGATACCAGTTTCAACATGCACCTGATGAAGATGAGTTTTCTACCTTTCAAGGTGAGACATACACAAATATGAGGGTTTCAAGCTAATTTTCATACATTAGCAAAATTCTCATTCAAAGAGGAATTTTCCCTAAAATGAAACCCTAAGGGCAATCCCAAACAGAAATCTTTCATACGAAAACCCTTATACCCAATTGGTATTCAACACCCAAAATGAAACCCTTATGCTAACAATCACAGATCTGACATGCAAATATGAAAGAAAACACAAATGGATCCAAGAACACATTTTCCATCATTTTAATTAATGGAATCACCAAATACACAAACAGAGAAGATCAAGCAAAGGATCCTAATTTTCAGATGCATAGAAGATAGGGATCTAAAAAACTAGAATTGAAAAGCTCAAGATCCTACCTTAGTAACAGAAGAGATGATCAAACCTACAAATCCAAGCAAGATGAATTCCAAATCCAAGCAAACCTCCTCAAAATCCCAATCACCTGATTTCTCCTTCTCCCTGATTGAACAACCTTCAAAAAGGATTCCAATCCAAAGATATAGATAATCCAAGCAATTAGGTTTTCAAAAAGTGAAAACCCTAAAGGGAAAATAAATTATCTAATTATTAATTAAGATAATTCCTTTATTTTAATTTTTACTTAAAGCATGCAACAGAAACTCAACTTTATAATTTCAAAGCAAAGTGTTAAATTGAAAATGCATGAGATAATATTTCAATTAAACAAATCAATTAACCATGCAACTTAAGATAATATTTAATAATTCAACTATGCACAATTACTTACAATTAATTGAATTTAATACTTATTAAATCTCAATTATTTAAATCAAGACTTAATAATTAAATCAATTAATTAAATATAGGCATATAATTAATATTTAATTATTAAATAGCCATATATTTCATATATCAATGTTTTAACCTTATTATAAGTTCAATAATTAACATTAATATTTACCATGAAAAGTCATCAAATAAATCAAGCTAAAAGCATCATCAAATCACCTGAAACCCATCTAAACAGATAATCAACTAAAATAGACAATCAACTGAAACAGACACCCAACACACACAAACAGGCTCATGAATCCACGTCATTTGATGGATTCAAACACTAGGGTAGTCAATAAGATTCTTTGTCCATCAATAGGACAAAATAATGGTTTAGGGTATGGATTTGGAATTGAATACTATCTCCCCTCTCTTACCATTAAGATACTGCGATAGGGCACGCTCACTCCTGCCAATTCAGGGAATATGTAGCCCAGTATATGCAAACCTATCATCATAAAGACGAGCATACATGCATAAAATATAGCAAACAATGGTTGAGACTAGTTTATCATGTGGATCTCACCGAAGCAAGTAACTACGACTCTGTCCCATACCATATCAAGCACGTCAAACAGTAATACAAAATATATAAATGATCCACATGCATATAAATCTAGGGTCAGTATTGTTAGAAAACCATAATCGAAATGACATCCTAACATATACATCAACTTCCTAAAATAACCATAAATCATATGCAAGCAGGAGATATAACATTCTAAAAAAATGAATCAATAACATATTGAAATGTGATACATAAATATCCTTTAAACCATCTGAAATAAACCACACATACATGAAAAAGGCCTAAAAGAGTTTGGCAACCGAACCAAAAAAGCAAACTCAGAGGTGGGTATTACACTTTTGCTGTATTTTCACAAGACATAATAATTATATATATATATATATTTATTTATTTATTTATTTTAAAAATAGTATATTTATTGTTGTGTTTTTCTATTGGCAGGGAAATTGATATTAATTTAAAGAATGGAGTATGTTGGTTCTTCGACGTGTTATTAGTAACTCCAACTTTGTATGAGTAGTTGAATTTAGATTGATTTCAATGAATATAATATTCAAAATAGTTGATATTGCTTATTTGACAGGTTGTTAATGTTTGGGAGCTTGAATGAGTAGCTGAAGATTGACTTCAATGAGTATCTTTTAGAATATATTTGGAATCTAAAACTTGAACAAATACTTGCACCACTGAATCCATTGTTAAAGTTAAATTACTTCAATAAATGTAATATGTAAACTTATCTGTTGTTTAATACAAATAATTTTTATTTGGAAGGGGTTGAATTTGGCCCCCTTCTTAAGGTTGAAAGGAGTATTTAATTAATTATTCCTTAAAACCTTGTTTGTGTTGGTTCTTTTTTATTCTATTCTCTTTATTTCATCACATTTA